>JARFNW010030756.1:0-14544 GCA_031763155.1 Dirona albolineata | reverse complement strand
AGAGAGAGAGAGAGAGAGAGAGAGAGAGAGAGAGAGAGAGAGAGAGAGAGAGACTGAAACTAGCACAGTATGTAGTCGCTAGATAATTGCACGCTGCATAATGCACGGTTTGCATAAATGCCCACTGAATCACTGAATCAGAATGAGACTGACTGCGGGTGACCGAATTTTTCCTATTTAATACGTTTTAGCTATAAATGCACACCAGGTATGCATAATTGCACGCTCAAAACTATGACGACAACATTTTTGTGAAGCAATTCGCCCTCAACGCGTTGATTAATGTAACAGGAACAACAAAAGAAATAAAGAAAAAGAGAACGACAGCGAGAAAATGAAAACCAGATATGGGAAAGTCCTTGGTACACAAGTATACTGTGATTACACAATTACAATGTCATCATCTTGTTAAACGATGCATGCTCGACATGCATCTCGCCGGATCCTACTAACACTGTGTGGTCCGTAGAACAAGACTGGCGTGTCGTCACCAATACACAATGATTGCGATTGGAACTGATAGCAGACGCGTAAACGCCAAGAGGAGTGGCCGATACAATTAATGCCCACATATGTATTACCGTAGTATTATTACTGGAGACACTTTGGTAGTTTCTATTCAATAACGCATATTATTGCACTGCACGCTTTTCTCTCATCACAAACAGCGTGCAAGTGCAATTATCCAGCGACTACTGTACCAATGCATCATGATACCACAATGCTATTCAGTCCTACAATTTAAAAGGACGTTTACAATAAGAAAATATCCCAAACAAAACAAAACACCCCCCCCCCCCCAACAAAAAAACAAAACAACAAACCAACAAAATCACACACACGAAACAAACAAATACAAGATTAATACAGACTTAAAGCATAATCAGTTGTTGCAAAGTGTTTATTGATGTACATTGTAATTGTAATAATATTATTATAAAACACAAGCCATTCCACATTCCGTCCTCTTGGAAGCACATACGTACACATAAATCTTAATTTCGCAAAGCACTTTCTCTCACCTCACACACTTACTCTCTCTCTCACTCTCACACACACTAGTGTCAATCAGGTATATAAATGGACGCATAGAAACATATTGTACACATAAGTATTACTGTTGTTATTATAACAAAGAATACAAATCCATAATGGGATCACCAATGCAAACAACCCACATCTTAGACTCAATCCGACACGCACTATTATATCTATATTATAATATATAATCCTGCTACTTCACCATTTGGGGACAAGACCTTTCCCAAAGAAGAGTACATCACTGAATTCATATGAGGCACGGTTGTTCTAGTCTACTTCTACACTGTTGTTCTGTTCTGTTCTACACGACACTCGAGTTTATACCTTAATCGGAGATTTTGATGACAAATCATGTAAAAAAACCCATAACAAACAACAAAACAACACACAAAGATCTAATGTTCAAATTAGAACATAAAACAAGCCCACGCTAACTTCCTGATAAAATCACCAGCTTCACATACCCCCCCCCCCCCCCCCCAAACACACCTATTATAATAAAGACCTATCGTGATTCTTGAAGTTGAAGCTAATAAAATAATACGCGCTTTCTCCCTAAACGAATTACCATTCTGACACTATAAGCAAAAAGATACCATGCCGCCATTATAAATAATCGACCAGTGAATCAATCTCAACCACCATACCAAACTGAGACTAGCCTTATTATTAATAATAACTGTTACAGCTTACGTGTCACAAACTTTAACACATTCTGACGAGAGACACCATTATTTATTTTTAGAAAATCCAGGTGCAAAACATTGTGAATGGGTCTCGAAATCCACTCATCAAGCACTCTATCACGCACTTACAACAGGTGTCGGTGGTGGGCAGGGCAGACATCGTAGGGGGAGAAGAGTATGTAAATCAGCTTTAGTCCAGGAGGAATGAAGTTCATGAGGGAAAAGAGAACTTGCTAAGAAGAATATGTAATGAATTCAACTATATATAATCCACAAGGAAGGTATTTCATGAGGTAAAGATAACTAGGTCAGATGAAGAAGAATGTGTAAATCAACTATAATCCACGGTGGGGAAGAAATTTCACAAGAAGAGATTAAACATTTATATATAATATATATAATACAACTTCCCACAATTCTGTTTAACATTGTCTAGCATTGCTACAGGTAGGTGAATCATGGGTGTTGTTAATCAATAACAAACACATTAGGTTGGTGGCAGGGAGAAGAATAAATGGGTCAGGTGAAGGACAATGGGAAAAACTGAAGTCTACAAAAATATAAAATAGGAAACAAATGCATCACAGGTGAATCTAAAACAGACAGTAAAGAGAATCCTATTTTCCAAAAATTGCTTAAGATGGTTCAGACATCAAACGGTGGTCATATCATCTAAATAGAAGGAACCACAATAGAATCCTTACAAATAAAGATACTTGACTGTAAAGAGCAGGGAAAAGGGGAAAAGGCAACATGACAGTGACAGATCCAAGGAAGAAAGTGGGGGAGGATGCAATGAACGTCAGGTAAGATGGAGGGACTGGATCCAATTCACACTGATGCCAAGAAAAGGACTTGCCTGATAAGAGATTTATGGAGGAAATTATTCATATTAGGTAATTAAAGCCTACACTAAGGTATACGACAAAGGATGAAAGATCTCTTTGAAGAATCCTTACCATCTAATTTCTCTTATAATATTCATAAACACAATCCCTCATTTCTTAGCAATGTTCCTTCATACCGCAATGTGAAATTTGTATTATTACCAATTCAATATGAGCTTTCATCTTGTTAGAGTTAAGAAAGTGATGAGTTTCCAAAAAGAATCTAAAATAATGACAGAATAATTCCAACAAACACAGGATGCCAGAGAGGATGTGACCCATTTCTTTGTTAAAAGAACATACAATCAAAACTGTCTACGACAGAATAGCCACAAAGAGTTTTTCCCCTGTCTCAGACAGCTTTCTGCCTTACATGAACAGGTTCGTCATTTTCCACATAGTTTTAAAAGCTTAAAAGTAATAATTTCTAGCTCTTTCCGTGGATTTAATTCAAAAGAAGTACTGGCCATTGTTATTGCAGCCTTAAATGCAATAAAGTCGCCTACACATTTGAGAAACTGGTAGCTTTATTAAGACAGCCGAAGGTTAAAACACATAATATGTATAGTATAAAAATGTGCCATCATTGTAAGGACAAAACCTAATGGTGCATCGGGAAGGAAGACAAAACAGCATTAAAAAATATAATTGAAACAAAGATTATTTGGGCATATTCATTTAACAAAAATATCAATGGTAATGCTGGTACTTCCAAACATCAACTTCTCCACTGCTCCCACCATTCTTGCCTTTAAATTTAAACAATCCAAAATGTCCAAAGATCAATTACAAAGTATATCTATTCAAAGCAATGATTGTCAGTTCCTGATACACGAATCATCCTCATTCCTGCAAATCAAAAACAAACTCTTCAAAGTTAAAGGTTTCAGACATACAGAAATAAATAAGTAGTGGCATGGTAAAATAAACAAACAAACCACAACTGCAAAAATAGCTTTTCCTTGATATATACACACACAAAAATGTAAGTGATTTCAGTAAAATATTGCCAGGTTTTGAATGAGAAAAACACATTTTTTGTTGTTGTTGTTCCGAACTATAAAATCAGGGAAACAGAACTCCTGCTGACCACAACTTTCTAGCCAGTCATTATCTTTCATCATGTGCATTTTCCAACCATGCCATAGCTGGAAAAGCAGTAAGAGGAGACACAGTCTACTCCATACAACTGCTTTCACTGAAAAAGGGAAAAGGATAAGAAGGACAACACCGATTGCTCTAGCCATACAATCAGAGCTAACAAAGGTGGTATGTGAAGCATAATATTTCTTTACAACTATTATAATATATAGATAAGACAACTCACAACAACCCCCCCCCCAAAAAAAAAAACCAACTGAAACTACTAAGATTTCTAAACAACTATGATATAGATAAAACAACACACACACACACCAAAATAAACTACCCAATTTATGTAATATCTATGTGCAGTCTATCGAAACTGATCAAATAATAAAAAATGAATACAACTCGTATTCATCAGGTTAGCGAGCGCATGTCAAATGAGGATCATCAATTCACCAATGCAGCATACACTTAACGAGACCCTTTCAAATGTTGTGTTTCCTTTCTTCTCTCTCTCGAAGCAAAAATAAAATTAAAATAAAACGCCAAGAATTTCTCACGCTGCACAAACTAACTTCTCAAGCTGCCTTGTTTTTTACCTCGACACATTCTTAACAATGTTATATTATAATATTATTTATCAACAATAACACCCAACTGTCATCAAATCATCTTTAGCAACACAAGCAAAATGTAGCGGGAAGTGCCAGGCATCAAACAGTTACTAATAACAATTTTAGATATAATGGGGATTTTAGAAAGGAGGCATATTGTTATCAACATTTCTGTGAAATTATCACGAAAATTGTGAATAATAACCTCAAAAAGAGATATCTACTTGCATTTTCCATTATAGTATAGCTTAGATAGTGAAATAGACTGAAGAGATATAATATATATATCTACATGCATTCTCCTTTATGGAGGTAAGATTGTGAGAAAGACTAAAGATACTTCTTTACACCTCTTTAGCCACAAGTCAAGGCGGACACAAAAGAATTATTGGCTACACTAAATGTAAAGCCTAAAAGGTCAAAGAGCATTGTTTTACATTACATGCATAAAAATTAATCATTAATAATAAATTTATTGTTTATATTTGGTTCATAACATACATTATCATTATTACTAAGATCAGGGTTAAAAAAGAAAAAAAGTGAACACCACCACCATTCACAATTACAACCAATTCTTCTACTTCTACCCAGAACATCTAACACATGCCAAGTATCAGTCATAATAATTAGAGCATATATATTGGTGCTGGCTACGAATTGAGAAGAAGAGAAAAGAGTATATGATCCAGATACTTGCTATCAATCTTGGGAAGCCATGAACTCAACCCGTGTCTATGTTCATAACTCTAAAGGCGGAGACAGACTTGTATTTATTTCAACTTGCCATCCAGCAACTCTGACCGTCGCCTCAAGGGTTGTTTCTCAACAAATAAGTGTGGCTGGAGAAATTGGACATTTTTTTTTACAAAACTAGTTGATGGGGCACTGTCTAGTCTCTTTTCATGATTCTCCCTATACTAAAAAAAAAGAAAAAAGGTTGAAGCTATTACCATAAAAAACCTAAAAGTAAATGAATACATACTAACGTCCATTCAGACTGACTCCAGAAGATTGAACATGACCCCAAAAACCTTGAATCTACCTTGCCGGTGACATTTTCTAGTTGCCAAGTTTGTCCTTGAAAAATTATACTATAACTCTCAGAGCTACAGCATGACTGGCTACCAAGCGCGAGTAAAACCAAAATTAGATTATAGAAACAGATCTTTGAGAGATGGAATTGGTGAGGCTAGAAGGTATAGATAGAGAGAAAGTACATGTGAGCTAGGAGGGACAGGGAAGGAGGAGGAGTATTGTTATATATGAATACATGGTGATTCTAGACAATTAAGAAATGAAGAAGTCTACAAGAGGAACAAACATTACAAAAGTATCATACTAAATAAATAGAGAGAAAAATAAAAAAAATTAAATCATACTGTTCCATTCATATAAATTTATTCATTTTGATTCCCATTAACAACAGTATTTAAAAAAAAAATGCAATGAAAAATATGAATCTTTCAATTGATGATCACCGTCTACACCCAAAGCAAGGCACAAAGAAAATTGACAAACTATATCTACTTGAGTTAAAATAAAAATAAACAAAAAAAACCCAAACTCCACCCCAAAACAGTTATTCCAAAACCAGCGTTGACCATAAGATTTCCCTATACACGCCCCCAATGGCATTTTGAGGAGAGAGATTTGAGCTGCTCAAAACAGTTTTGGAATATCTGTTTTTGGGCTTAGTTAAAAATTCATCATTTCTTCATCAAATCATTTGACTTTCGCTTGTTTACACCACTTCAATCTACTATCAAATCAATTATACCCACCATACATTATTGAAAAATGAGGTTTATTATTCAATGTATCCTTGTATTTAGTGCACACACACAAACAATTAAATGTATTCTTTAGCTCAGAATAGTGAACATTAAAAATGTTATCCGTACATACATTTTTAATAGAAATCACACAAAAGCCAAAATGACAATTCATTCGTAATTAACAATCTTTTAGTGTTCAAATGTGTGTAAAAAGAAAAATAACATTTTATATCTTGCCACCTATCTTCCTCAGCCGTAAGTCAAAAAGATTATACAAATAAGTTTGTGGAACCTAAATTTTAGAAATACAACTGTTACTGTTCTACTAAAATTATGACTGGAATCATTTCCTGACACTGAAAGCTACAACCAGGAAATGAGAAAGAAAGAGAACACTTGAAGCTTGTTATTGCATATCATCTATGAAATGTAATTTCACAAGCCTGAATAATCAATCACTGCTAAATGAATGATGCCTAGAAAGTTTGCAAAAGCGGCCATTGTGTTTTGGCCTGCGTATCACGCCAGTTTGGCACATTAAGTCTACAATCTGTAGGAACACTCAAACATTGGCGGAAGCACTATTTACTCTGTGAGCACCTGTCCACAACACGCACATGATGTATACAAGGGTCTTTTGAACCAAATGTCCAATTATGCTGTCGAAAAGACCACACAGTCAGTTCCAACCACAGAATACTCAATACATTGACCTGACAATGAGGCCATACATGACAGAGGCTACTAGAAAACCCCAGTATCATACAGGTCATATCTTAATTCCTCAGTAACATTCTATGGTTCGAACTTACGCCACTAAAATTGTTAATTGACAATTCATTGTTCTTGTTCTACGGTACAGACTTAGGACTGATCAGATTAGATTGCGAGACATATTTAATTTAAAAAAACATGTTAAAAAAAAAAGAAAGAAAAAAAAGTTGATTTCCAATGGTGAGGAAATTTGGAATATTATAAAATGATAATAATAAACAATAATGAAAAATATGTTTGAAAAGAGAAATGCTGAAGAATCAACAATGATCTATTATGTGTAATGGCTCAGCCACATATAAGCAGGTTCCATATCAGCATTAGACAAAAATAATTAGTAAGAATTATGGAGGTAACAAAAGTGAAAAAAAAAAAGTTTTATGAAACCGTTTTAACAGATCCATGTTTTCTCAACAAAAAACAATTTTTTACTTTGAGTTTTAGGGGATGGTTAAAATGAAATATATTGATAAATCCAGAGCGCAAAAAGTGAGAGAAAATAGACACATATATATCAAGCCTTAATCTTATTTACAACTTTTTATAAATATCATACAAATTGAGAGCTTTACCAATGCAAGTTAAATTTTTTAAAGTTTCACACTGGCACTTTATAAACTGCACAAATTTAACTTTGTTGAAAATGTCGATGCTGTTTTCTCAGAGGACAGAAAAACACCACCACATACAACACTATGAGTGAGCCATTTTGTTTGTTTATAATAATCAGTTTAAACAACATACTTTCTTGTGAAATTACAATCTTCAGAATACATACTGTGGAAGGAAAGTTAAACGATGTTGCTGAAATACAAATAGACTGTCACTGCCAAGCATATCATTTCCATGCCCAATTAATAATAGGAGAGGCTATGGAATTATCATTATTGTTGTTGAGAATTTCAGGATGAACAGAAGATTGCATTATATTCCACTGACCAAAATGTTGAAGCACAATAAGTGTACATAAATCACCCATTAACCTTGTGTTGGAAAGCTTTCATGACACACAAAACTGTACAAGTTTGAAGGATTCCCTTGCTGCAATTTACCTGCTGCAGGTGGGTACCCACAACAATACACATTGGCAGAGTGAGGAAAACTGAGTAAAGCATTTTTTCTCCTGAACGCATCAGGAGTGCGCTGAAAGCAAGATTGTATCACAGGCCATCACAAATCAGTCACATCACCGACACAAATTTCATGACAAGAACGGCCGCAACACGATAACATAGTTTTGATCAGAGGAGTTATGGGATAAGAAGGAGAAAGAAGAGAACTCCATGTCCATAGTTCACATAAGAAAACCCAACAAACAACCAAATAACCTATTCTGTTCTCTGTTCTAATTAGTCAACATTCATTAACTGTACAATGAAACCTGCATGAGGTCCATTATGCCTGAGTTGTCAGCAAAGAAATCATAGGAAGTGGGTTGGTAACAAACACAAACAGGATATTGGGGGAAGAAGGGGAATAGATGTCGTTGGGCACAACACAAATCATATATGAACATGGACACATTGAGAAAGGTTGAACTCTGCAATTATCAAATCAATAGGGATGAACGACAGCCATCTAGGAATGAAGACTTGCAATCCGTCTTGAAAATATAGATATATATTGTCTCCCATATAATCAAACCTTTAAGGCATAAAATTGGCACTTCAAAATTATCTATTCCACTTACGCATACTGTTTTACTGTAAAACTTTGAAAAACCACAAGAAAATGTCCATTACAAAACAAACGTTGAAATGCAATTTATCATTTTTGTTTTGTATTATATTTTTGAAGCTTTACTATTGTCATCAATTCATTTTCTACTTATGTCCCATGAAATCAATGAATGCCCTCAAATCGAAACTATCTACCTTAGCTGTCGCAAACAGTAAGGATGAAAACAAAGCACTCTTGAGTGTGCCCAAAACACTGATTATCCAACCACACTTAATGTAAAAGAGCATTGGAAAGTGCTATGGACACTGCAGAGTGGCAATGTCAGACATTACATTATTTTTCATAATTCATAACAATAACAACAATAGAGGTTTTGTCTGCTTTGTAAAAATTGCTTTCACCGCTTAAAGATGAGCCTTGACCTAAAGAATAAAGCTGTTCACTTTAGGCGTTTGTTGCGGTCAATAGCTTACGAGTGATAGTGATAAATTCCAATTCACAGTTACCATGTCATTGCCATCTATTCAATATTAAACATCGTACAAGATCAAGGCAGATTGCAAGACATTTTGAGCCATGAAAAAAGTGAAATGGTCAAAATGTTTTTGTAATTTGTAAGAAAAGTAACTTCAACTTCAGGTGATTGAGAGGAGGGATAAATAAATTATAACAGAGTTTGAAAAAAAAAGAAAATAAGGAAAAAATAAAGTATTAGCAACAGGTGTTTAAATCATTCAAAAAGCAACATTCTCCCAATATGTACACTCTTGTAAAGTTCCACTCAATATTTTGTAAAGAAATATGTCTAAAAGCACTTTAAAGGAAAACAAAATTTACTGAATATCATATATAATATGTTAAAAAAACCCAAAACAAACAAAAATATACTTCGATGAAAAAAGTAAAAAGTGAGCACATGCCCATAATTTACCTAGAATTAAAAGTAGGTAACCAAAAAGTGTAATAATGAAAGGCAAATGCATACCAAATAATCATCCACTCAATTTCCTCACTCTCTCTCCTGACAAATCAAAACTCGCAGAAAAAAATAATAATAAAATAATAATGTAAACAAAAAAATAAAAAATCCTCTGCATATATAGCAAAAGTACTTGCATCAGTTTGCTTTAGAATGCTACTCACTCAAACATTTAGTTAACTTCTAAGCAGACAAGTTATCCTATAATATTGTATAAATATATGTATAGAGCATGATTTATAATACATACATAGACGCACTCACTCATTCATCACTTTTAAGACTTATGGTTGGAAGTTAGCCACGTCAAACCTTCACATAAACCGTCACCAGTTGTGGCGCAGGAAGGCTGTACATACCAATTCCGATCACGGATACGAGTCAGACCTAATTTCTCTTGTACTTCATGAGGCTTCATGGCTGAAATAAATGATTAAAAATGGTAGGCCATACAGATATATTTGAAAAAAAAAAGAAGTAAAAAATGACTTCTTCACCCTATGTGCAAAAACAAATGACTTCTTTATCATCTGTACAATATTAATGAATCCAGATCTTTCTTATAAAAAAACCAAACAAAACATCTGCCTTCAAAGCCCCTGAGCCAGCTTTTAACATTCATTTTGGCTCACTCTAAACGTTGACAAATCTAAAGTTTTGCCATAGCAATATTTGAGATCAAGATTTCCAGAAAAGCTGGGCCTCTTGAACGCTTTTTATGCTGATTGAAACTATTCTTGATATCTCCGTCAACAAAAAGCTATGCAAGACCAGAAAATAAAGAAAATTAACAATTTCCAGTGTTTCATTGCTGAAGAGCTCCACCTACAAATGTATCATTATAATGCAAGCACATCCTTAACCAACAGGGATTGTGACAACCCAGTACACTGTTAATATATTCCCATGACAAATGAATTTGACAACAGATGAAGCTGAATAGAAATACAACACCATCACAATTCTTATCACTCACCATCTGGTAGATCTTGTTTGTTGGCAAATACCAGGATGATGGAATCCCGCATCTCTCTGTCGTTGATGATCCGGTGGAGTTCCTGTCGTGCCTCATCTATGCGGTCTCGATCAGCACAGTCCACCACAAATATCAAACCTTGAGTACCGGTGAAGTAATGCCGCCACAATGGCCGAATCTTATCTTGACCCCCAACGTCCTGAAATGCGAAATCAAAGTCAAACATTTAACAAAGGTATTCATACAGTTTTGATTTATTAACTCTAAAAGTTAACCTACTACAAACTACAAAAATACAGCTGAATACAAGACCAGGACATAGAATAATGATATAAATGTATTTAAACTAGCCAGAAAATAATTAAATGTATGTAGGCACACAATAAAGAATACACAAATGTGACAATGAGGCTCATCAGTCTGGTTGGATAGTGGCAACTTTTGCTTGTTATCTGTTCCATATAGTATAGTACCCTAATTAAACAGTGTAGGGACCAGCTTTCACAAATGATGTATAATAATGCAAGAGAGCAAAGAAATGAAAGCGTTACTAGTGTTAAACTATAGGCCAGCATCTTGAACATAGGGCCAACAATGACATCATTTCAAATTCCAAAAAAATGCAAAATAATAGAATTTTACCTAACACTACACTAGGACTATTTTAAGAAGAAAGGTGGACACTTACCCATACATTAAATTTGACACTTTTGTATGCCACTGTTTCCACATTGAAACCAACAGTGGGTATAGTTGTCACAGACTGACCTAGTTTCATTTTGTACAATAGAGCTGTTGACTAAGTTAAGGCAAATTTCCATTCAATGAGAGTGAGAGGATTAAGAAAAACTACCCTGATGACCAAATGTTAAGCATCAGTCTTAAATGCATCTCAATATCAATAGGATTTGAAGCTAGCATTGGCATAAATGTGTATGACAGGATGAAAATTGTTTCTTAGAAAATGTCAGGGATGATTCATTGAAAAACTGAAAATAGATACTTTAGCAATGAGAAAGTGTTAACAAAATAATTATAAATAATCTATAAATCCAAAGAAGATATCACATCTGTTTGTAAGTTTACAACATATAGATTGCCGGCTTTAGAATTTGATCAATCCATCATAAAAATTGATGTGCCAATGCTGACCACCCAAAATATTTACATTGAATAGCTACACTTGTATTGGTAAATAAAGCAATCTTACTTTACTATGATATATAAATAAACACCCATTGTAAAAGTTGTTACATCTCCTTTATCAGATTAAAGAATAACACAGATTTACTATTTAGTCACCCACATCCTCCCATTTTTAATAGGTCCTGACTTATTTTTCAACTTTCACCAATATTGTAGACATTGCACAGCAAAGAGAATTTTTAAGAAGTGTTGTAAAGCACTATAATTAATCTAAAAAAGCTAATTGAAATTGAATATAATCCTTCATGGTACTACAGTGAGTTTGTGTCATCCAATCCCTTTAGCTTTAAGTTTAAGTGATTGATTAAGCAAAAGTAAAAAAAGAAGTTGATCTTACTCATAAAAAACATTTTAAATGCCAAAGGATACTCGTTTTTCCAGCTGCATCCAAACCCAGCATGAGGATTCGCATCTCTTTGTTTCCAAAGATCTTAGACCAAATCTTTCCCATGGTTATACTGGAAGATGAACAAGGAAAGAAAATACCTTTTTAAAACTAAGACTGTAAACAGCTAAGAGTAAGACTTTAAGGAACTGATGCCAATGTAATTTGTAAACAAATGAAAGGCAATGGTAATAGTTACCAAACACCTCTTTCCTTTTAATATTTCTGCCTTCTTTCAAACACACATTTTCATTTCAGGTCAGGCATCGGGCATATTCAAAGTTTAAAAAAAGGGGATTGATGAAATAACAATAAGTTCAATGACAATAACTGTATTAGTCTGTAGTACTAGGCATGGCACATAATAAATATTTCAGTTATTTCTAATAATTCAGGCTCTCACTTCACTCAGGTATGGCATGGAAGACTAAATCTATGATGATCACCATTCAAAACACAACTAGAAATAAGCATTATAATATACAGGGACTGTCCATCTACTAGAGACCATAGTTGTATATATATTCAAAAAAGGCAACACAACTGTCAGTCCGAAAAGTAAAACAAAAAAACAAAACAAATAGATAGATTCAGGACATATTTTAACTTACTTCTTCTACTTCTATCTTCTACTTCTACCAATCTAAAAAGTGAAGTGGATTATAGACTCGACCTCATCGACATGGATTTTTAAAAAGAACTTAATTACAAAGCAAACTTAGTAATTAAAATGCAAAGCACTCCTAATGAATATCTCTAGTTATGAAACTAGATGTGGGCGTGCCTTCAAACTGCACCTCCTCTAACTCAAAGTACGTAAAGAATACTTGAGAAGTGGCAGAAGAGTGGGGTCACCACAACCGGTGGTTCCTTATTTCGCAATTTAATTCACTTTACCTTCTTTATATGTCTCAGATGTCTACTACAGCACAATATTCAATATCACTTTTGTATTTCTTGAAAAGATGGAACTCTATTAACAGATTATTAGTCATGTCTTGGGCGAAGTGCATTCAGGATTGTTTTCCCACGGTGGGTGACATGATCCCACTGCTTGACTCCATCCTCAAACCACTTGACGATTTTGGTGATCTTACACTTCCGCTTTTAATAGAACATAGGACATGGGTAAATTCATTAAATGAATCGCAGTAAACGAATATCAGATTTACACATTTACCTTAATTCTCTGAAAAATCAAAAGAGGCATTCAGAATCCGTAGACTTTAATAAAAATCAATGATAATATTTCAAACGATCCTCCTAGGCCAAAAATCACTTCGCCGGAACAAAACAGGAAGCTACACGGAGGAACTAAAAAGTTGGAAGACTACATTGCTAAGTACATTTAAAAAGTGTATGAATGGCCATCACTGACAACAGTGGGCAGTTACAGTTACAGTACACAGGGGACTTCCTAGAATTTTAGTTTTACATTGCGTCTTATGCAATTTTTACACATTGACGTGTCTTTTGGGTATATGCTTTGTTGGCTTGAAATAGAGACGCGAGATTCAGGTGTCTGATGAATTGACAATTTTGTTTTCTTTTCTTTTATTGTTGGAGTTGGGAGATCTGATCACTGAATCACTGATCATGGACAAGATTTCTCTCGCTGTAGTATGGGTCCCAGCCAAAGTGGCGCAAGCTGTAAGGTTGGTTTATAATAATAACTATTTTACTTCTTGATCCGTAAACATTATTTACCATTTATGATGATTATTATTAGACCATCACTTCCGTAATTACATGCATTTCATGTATTATTGCTCTGTGTTATTGTTATTATTATTTGATTTGTTTATCATTATTTTACTTTCACTTTCACTTTCACTTCACCAGTATAATTATTTTTACACCCCTCCCCTCTTCCCTCTCCACCTGGCGCAATCTCTTTCATGACAGGCGACATACTGCATCAAGTTTCAGTTTTCACTTCCACCTTCCTTTTGTTCATCCAAAATCTTTCCACGGTTTCCACCCCTTCCCATCTCACCCACCCACGCATCCTTTGAAGATTGTCTCCATCCCACATCCCCCCCCCCTTCCCACACCACTATTTCTTTTTTTTTCCCATGACCCCCCCCCCCTTTCCCATCTTATAGTTTTCACCACTTACAATGCTTCAGCTATTCCCTTCTGCAGGTTGTGTCTGTTATTCAAGATCTTCAACAATCTCATTGCAATCCCCTCCCATCCTTACATCTCATACAATACATGGCCTCCCAGAAACAGGCAAACCAAAACTAAATATAGATCTACTGCAGCACAGACGCATACACACATATTCATTCTTCCCGAGGACCTTGCTGATTGGAATATGATGGAGACCCCCGCAGTCAACAGTAAAACCCTGGAGACATTCGAATAATAGCCATCTGTAAGAACCTCTGTGAGACAAAACTTCTTTGGTGTCAGAGTTGTAAACTCATGGAACTCATTACCACAA
>JARFNW010030645.1:0-14556 GCA_031763155.1 Dirona albolineata | reverse complement strand
TATATATATTGGATATAAATAAACCAAAATGTATTCGTTCACAGCACCAGAAAAGCCCAGAATTGGAGTGGAGGGATCCGATGATTTAACATATGGAATTGGCAATACGTATGCCTTTGTGTGTAAGAGGTAAGGTTGTTTGTGTCTTTGTCAGGTCCTTTGTGCGTATGATTATGTTCTACATTTTGATGTGTGAGGTAAAGTTACCATTGTATTGGTGAAAAAAGGTTAAATTTAAATTGGTGGATTATGCTTACTTTTATGTTTGTGAAACAAAGTTAAATTTTCATTTTAGTGCGAGAGCTAAAGTTACCATATAATGTGAAATATGGTATTCTTTGTTTCCTTGATGGAAGGCTACTTATGTTTTTGAGGTCAGGCTAGTTTTGTGTTTGTATGGTAATGCTACATGCGTGTGTAGGAAAATGTTTCCTATATGTACGTGTGTGTGAGTGTGCGAATGTGTGATGTAAGGTTATGTATGTCATGTGGATAAAGCGTTTACATTATATGTGTGAGGTTGATTTACCTTGGTATGTTTGTTCTTTTGTACTATTAGTTTCCACCACCCCTCATCAACCCAACCCTATAGCCATCGCTGGCTGGTGTTGGTATAGAAAAGTAAGCAAAAGGCTATCGTTACACATCATCTTTTTGTAATATTGGAGACGGCAAGGAGAAACTTGTGTTGTTAACAGCAATAATAGTGGAAGGTCAGAGGTCAGGACGTGACAGGACATCGGACAACTTGGCGGCTTGGTTGGTTCGTCAGTCAGTGGCACTAGCAGCTTGGTTGGTTCGTCAGTCAGTGGCACTAGCAGCTTGGTTGGTTCGTCAGTCAGTGGTTATTCATTCTAAAAGACCCACAACAGTGTTTGGTCAGTTAAAGTTAATCGCCACTGATCATTTTAACATTAAATATTTATGTAAATATGGTAGCCCATCGTACAGCATATAGATAAATCGAGGATTTGGTTACGACACTTATTGAAATAATATTTGAAAATAAGATATGAAATATACGTAGGCTTGAAAAGGGTAATGTTACTTCATAAGAAAAGGATGCTTTAAGAGAAATCACGTTGCCTCTGTTTCCATTCTACAGCGATTCAGAAGGACCTGGGGGAGAGTATGAATGGACAGTCGGCACCGCAAAACAATCTGAAACATCAGATACTTTCAACTACACCGCAACGGACACAGCTGTGGATCTTAAGTGCAAATATAAGTTTGGAAATTTAGAGAGTGACGAAGGAACAAAAGTCGTGGAAGGGAAGAGTAAGATTGTTTAAATATTGTCAATGATTTTCTCTGATATTTGATCATACTGTATGTGGTCGAGAGGCTTGCTCTCACTGTTTTCATTTAGTTTAATTCAGTATATATTATGTTTATCTATTCATATCTTTCAATATTTATTTGTTTGACTTGACTTTCCTCTTCTGCTTCTTTTTCTTCACTATTTGTAATTACGTCCGCGTCTATGAGAAGACGTTGCCATCACTTCATGTAGTTTTTCCATTCACCCCAAGCTCTGCATGTCCTACAAGTTTTATAGGACGCACACTTTTGACTAACACTTATGATAATGTGATATTCCAAACCCTGTTCCAGGTTACCTAACTATATGTTGTTGTTACTTTGGTGCAATCAAGTGCAAACGTTGTACACATGAATTTGTTTCGACTAGAATAAGCAATAAGCAATGACAATGTTTCCATCCTGTTGGAGCAAGGTTTGCGATAATTGCTTCATCTCTCTTTTCCCTTGGCCAAGTCTCTATTAGAAACATTATATCGATGAGATTAAATTCACTCACGTCTTTTCGATATCTGATCTTTTGTTTTTACACAACACTGGGATGCCCCTCTTAAATTATACATACAATAATGTAAAACATTCACAATCGTATTATTCACAAATTCATTTCTGAAAACAATGATATACCGTAATTTATACAACAATCCATTCTTCAAGATTTGGATCATGCAGCATTCTGTTTCTGTCGTAGCCCTGTTTGTCTTCTTCTATGTATGGGTCTAAAATGCTCCTGGTGTATTTCTAAGAGGGTTTGCAGATTTGTTTGTGTATTCACGAGATATGCCTGGGTGGATAAGGCATTGCACTGAAACCAAGGCAACCTGGGTTTCGAGCCCCGCTTCAGGTATTTTGGTTTATTTTTCCTTGGGCAATATTGTTAATCACTGATTTGCTCATTTGGTCAACATGGGTGATTCCTGATGACATCAGGATAACGCTTGATGGATTATAATAATGTATTCCTTCTGTGTGGGTGAGTATGTGTGTGCGTGTGCTCTATTGTAGCTACTGTCTTGTGCTTTAGGCAGCATTAGAATGCATAGCTTTAAAACAATCTTCAACAAACTTATTCCGCTACATGAGTGAAACCATAAAGTATGTAAATTATATTGAATCATTGGCAGCAGACGTAACAATCCACAAAACGAAAGAATGGCTTGGGTGGGGCAGAGGTGGGAGCGAGAGAGAGTAAGGATGAAGTGATGAAAATAACGAACCTGTTTTATTATTATTTTAGTCTATGAATAATGCAGCCTTGCTGAAGCTAATGGTATTACTAGACTAAAAGGGAATGTGTGAGGAGTTTGCAAAAGACATGAAAAAGACCAGCAAGGCAGGAGGAGAAATGAAATAAGAAAGAATATGAGAAGAAGGAAAATATTTAAAAATTAATTAAAAATAATTATTAGTGTAATGGTGATAATGATGAAGAAGAAGAAGAAGCAAGGAGGAGGAGGAGGAGGAGGAGGAGGATGATGAGGATGAGGAGAAGAAGCAAGGAGGAGGAGGAGGAGGAGGAGGAGGAGGAGGAGGATAAAAAAGGAGGAAAAGAAGAAGCAAGGAGGAGGAGGAGGAGGAGAAGGAGAAGAAGGATAGAAAAGGAGGAAAAGAAGAAGAAGAAGCAAGGAGGAGGAGGATGATGAGGAGGAGAAGAAGGATAGAAATGAAATATGAAAAATATAATTGCATTTATGGTGTCCCCAAAATTTGGAAAATAATGACGGAAATAACCAAAGCTTCAGCCACGGTACACCTCAATGTAGGCAATAGGAGTAGGTTTTCTTGTCTAAGTTCCATACTTAAAAGCCCGCCACCTGCGGGTTAGTACAATGTTTTTAAGCTCTCGGCCTTCGGAGGAGGAGGAGAAGAAGAGAAATAAGGAAGTGAAAATGTTTTTTTAATCATCACCCAGACATCATCGACATGGATGCCCTAGTCGGAGGGGTGAAAGCGGAGAATCTGACTCCTGTGCATTCCACACGAATTATTATTTCCTGTGAGGTGGTCAAAGCTAAAAGTGCTGGAGTCGTCACGTATGTGTGGAAGAAAGACGACGTCAATAGCGAGGTGACCACCAAGGACTATGAGCTGACGGTACCAGACTCGGGTACTACTGAAATCAGTATTGAGTGTGAGGCCACAAGTAATGGTGAAAAAGACACAGTCAAAGTAACAGTGACGCCACAAGGTAAGGTATTTTTTAGATTTGTGTATTCTGCTTGTGAAACCTTATCCTCATCCTCCTCCTCCTCCTCCTCCTCAACCTCCTCCTCCTCCATCATCTTCATCCTCCTTTTCTAACAGACACACCAGCATAGGAACTGTTTCGTTAGTTAGATTCTACGTAGTGGCGATGGTTTTGGTGAGCGTGACATGAATATTATGAATGTGGATAGATAACAATTGTTATATCTTTTCATTTCAGCCACTGCACAAGAACCAAGTGTTGACCTGAACCCCAGTCGTGAACGCCCAATTAAATTGGAACCGTACGTCGGCACTGAAGAAATTCTCATTTGTGAGAGTATGTCGTACGCAGAAGGAGCAACATTTGAATGGAAGAAAGATAGCAATGTGATACCAGGTGCCACATCCATTCAGTTAAAGGTGAACACGTGAATCATATACAACATAATATCAAAAACATAATAAAGATGGCTGCTAGAAGCTCTTCATAGAAGAAGGATTGCAAAGAACAATCATGTTACAACTCCACTTCCATAGCACACCTATTAGACTCCACCCACGAACGATGTAAAATTATGTGTCTGTTCCCACAGATGTCCCCACCATCAATCAATCTTCTTCAGGGTTACAAAAGACGAATGGAATACCTGCCTACGATTTTATTTGCCCACTTTCACTTGCCGGTGGCATCGCTGGGAGGGTGGTAGTGCTAGCGATTTTGAGTCCTTGGTAAAACCATTTGACATATTTTCTACACATGACCCAGGTCTGAATGAGTACCGGAACAAGAACTGCATTGTCAGCATGTTCGTACGTTTTGCCTGACATACAGCTCCCTTACAAGTTCACAATAAATGGCACAAGCTTGAAAGGGGGGGGGGGTGATGTAACTTAGGATGGTCTGTTCTTGTTATGTTTTATGTGGGAAAATAGAAACGTTCTTGTATTGATTTTTTTTCTTTTGGTTGCACACAGCGGAATCTTACATTTTAAAACATTGTCGTGTCATTTATATTTTTCATTTATATAAAATGAAAGAAGGAAGTATTGGAAAGTATAGGCTATAGAATATCATATCATGAATTTGAGATTCTGCCTCTCTGGTAACATTTCCACAGTTTCTATGGCTGTTGGGTGAACACCTGAGGCTACAGTACCATATTGTCTGCCTCTCTGGTAACATTTCCACAGTTTCTATGGCTGTTGGGTGAACACCTGAGGCCACAATACCATGTTGTCTGGTCCAGATATGAGTGATATTGAACTGTGCATTGCTCCTTGTACCAAACAAGGTTTATTGGCCCAGTGGGCTAATCCCTCGCTTGCCTTGAAAATCTTGATCCATAAATGTTCTAGCTTTGTATCAGGCCACGTGTACTTGTGTAGCGCAGACTTGAACATAACCTGTTTTGGCACAATTTTATACTTGAAAAATTACTTGAATAATGCAATGAATCGTTCAATGTTGTGAGTATAGTTGACTGCAATAAGGTTGTGCCAAAATGTTCTAACAATAAAGCAGCAAGCAGGTCATATTCATCATTACCGTTTCATTTTCCCCTTGTGTGAAAAAAGCGCAACATAACTCCGCAGAGATCTTGAGGTAAAGCAATTAGAGCATTGTCACACTTCATTCCAGGAACAAAATTATGTTATATTTGCCAGATTCATTTCCTTTCCGTTGGAAGCCTATCCTTTATTATATAATATTCATCATTGTTCCAGCTGGCTGGTATTTCTACCGACGATGACGGATCCTATACGTGCAGAATAACAGTTGGAGGTGCAACAAGTGCATGGTCGGAAAAAGCTGTGACGATTACAACCATAAGTAAATATTTATCGTCAAGTGTCTGTCCCATCTTAAAATTGTTGATGATGATGATGATGATGATGCTGATGATGATGATGATGGTGATGTGTTGAAGCAGGATGGAAGTCAGTGTGCGGGAGAGGCGAGAAATGTATGTCATGTGACATGATGGTGATAGAATAGGAGGAATTGTCATGTGACATTATGGTGATAGAATAGGAGGAATTGTCATGTGACATGATGGTGATAGAATAGGAGGAATTGTCATGTGACATGATGGTGATAGAATAGGTGGAATTGTCATGTGACATGATGGTGATAGAATAGGAGGAATTGTCATGTGACATCATGGTGATAGAATAGGAGGAATTGTCATGTGACATTATGGTGATAGAATAGGAGGAATTGTCATGGGACATTATGGTGATAGAATAGGAGGAATTGTCATGTGACATTATGGTGATAGAATAGGAGGAAATGTCATGTGACATTATGGTGATAGAATAGGAGGAATTGTCATGCTAATCTTATATTATGATTCATCGCCTCTTTTGCATTTGTCTTTGGTCTGACCTCATTCACAGCGAAGAAGGGGTGCACATATGCTAGCGATTGCGATGGCGCTAACTTTGACTCTTCAGTTTGCTCCGATGGCGCATGCAAATGCTTGATGGGATACACATTTAAAGCTGGCCAGTGTTGTAAGTAGTTTTTGAGGGGGGGGGGGCGTCAAAGGTATCGAATCACCCTGTACAGGAAACAATAACGATGCAAGGATTCTCTCCCTATCTTTTACACTTAAATCTAGACCTTTATAATTTCTTGCCTTCCTTTTATCCCGACAGCAACTGTTAGCCCTCATTCATTCTTTACTGTCTCAATCCTTTTTCGCATCCAAACATATTTGACATGTTATATCCGGAAATCAGAGTTGTTCTGTTATTATGATAATAATAAATGTCATTTTATTTATATATAGCGCTCATCCACGATCAGCACCATGTTCTAAGCACTTCACAGTAGCACATTTACCCTGGATAAGCAACGGAACACTCAACACCTATTACGCCACACGCTGCCTGTTAGGCACGAATACAATTTTTGGACAAAGAAAAACGCTGCTTACAACCGATGGGTTCAAATGAATTAACACATTAACATAATACCATTCAACATCTTATTGTGAGGCTTCAATTTGTTCATCTTTGTCCGCAGTTTTTCTCTACATAATATGCTCTCAAAGCATTAAAAAACCACAACAATAAATGCATTAAAACAAATATTTCCTACTTCTTTTAAGCAATTCCAAAAGTGCATGCAAGCTAAAACCACAATGTTATGAATATTGATATACCTACGATGACACGACACCATGATATACCTACGATGACACGACACCATGATAAACATACGATGGCACGACAGCATGATATACCTACGATGACACGACAGCATGATATACCTACGATGACACGACACCATGATATACCTACGATGACACGACACCATGATATACCTACGATGACACGACACCATGATATAACTACGATGACACGACACCATGACATACCTACTATGACACGACACCATGATATAACTACGATGACACGACACCATGACATACCTACTATGACACGACACCATGATATACCTACGATGACACGACACCATGATATACCTACGATGACACCATAACATTCATACTGAATCTATTTGCAATGTTGCCATTGCCAGATGCTTTTGTTTTTTTCCAAATTTCGAATTGCATCTGTGATATATTTTTACCGTAATGTTGTTTTTTTTATCGAACTCATATTTGGTTGACTATTCATGATGTTCAGACTATTCTTAACAACAAGACCATGTTTCGAATGTCAACAACTCATGCTCTTCTATGAGGACTAGGTTAATACCGCTTATTGGATCATGTTTACAATCATTTCAAAAGTCATTTGTGTATCCATTTAAGCAGAGTTGTCTAATATTATTGCTTGCATTATTAACATAATTCCTGTGCTTGTATTCTTTACTGTTCTATTTTAATTATTCGAAGTCTGTTACACTTCTACCGGCCGTGTCAATTCTCATCATCTTGTGATTTTTGATTCCATTTATTTGAACCCTGGGCAGTGTTACTTGAAGGGTGGAGACTTTTCCTTGAGCCTGATACAACAACAAAAAACCGATGATAATTTCTCCATTATCATATAAATGAAATAATCAAAGATGAATCCCCTCAACTGTACCTCCAAACAAAAAAATCAAAGAAGCGGGCGTCTTATCCATAAAAAAAGTTCAAAATAAAAATACAATAGTTCTTTTTTTACAATCAGCAGTAAGAAATAAATGATAATAACAATAATAATAATGATAATAATAATAATAATAATAATAATAATAATAATAATAATAATAATAATAATAATAATAATAAATAATTAATAATAATAATAATAATATAATAATAATAATAACAACAACAATCACAATAATATAAATGACTTCATGACACAAACAATCAGCACAGACGAGTTAGAATCAACAACAGTAAGCGCTTTGTCAGACCAGAACCATAGGCTACACCTTCATGCATACACAGCTACTATGTGGTCACCTGATTTCATAAAGAGACTCAACAAAAACTTAGCGGTCATTCGTTTCTCTTCAAACCGTCTGTAAACAATATGACCCAGGCGGTGGTAAAATTCTGAACTTCGTTCCTCAGACTCGGAGTTAAAGTCTTTAGAGCGATGCCTCAAATTGTTTAGACGAGACTTCACTCCTTTAAAGTCACTTTCACTTTCAGGCATTGGAGTCACAGTGGTAGCGGTAGTAGAAGTAGTAGTGGTGGTGGTGGTGGTGGTGGCAGTGGCAGTGGTAGTTACTACATTACCCTCTGTCAAAAATAAAAACATGAACATATTCTATAAGAAGAAAAAAAAGAAATCGAATCCTACTTTTGGAAGTTACACATGATATCAAAAGCTTAAAGAGCGTTCTTCTGTATTGGTTTCCGTTTATAGATAGATGGGTTTTCATTTCTTCTGACCTCAAAACGTAAAATGTAAAAAATTGATTATCATTTCCTCTAAATCAGGGTGACCAAGGGATTATCATTTCCTCTAAATCAGGGTGACCAAGGGATTATCATTTCCTCTAAATCGGGGTGACCAAGGGAGTCTCTTTGGTCCACAAACACAAATATAATAAAAAATATGTGTAAGGAGCCTTGTCCATGTAATCCACAATAGTCATCTCTCAGTCTTTCGGTATTTTTTTATCTAGTCCATGTCCATTAAATATTTTCTGTCTGCCATGCGAAAGTGAAAAAAATTGCCCATGAAGTGATCTAGCCTAATCGTAAATAATTTTCCCATTTTCTTGGAAGATGAGCACGCCATGACACATAAGATGGTCACATAGTTCTTTCTGGAAAGCACAATTCCAAGAAATGGAGAAATGCTGTGAAAAACTTATTTCTGGAAAGTACAATTTAAAAAACAATGGAGAAATGGTGGGGAAAAGTTCTTTCTAAAAAGCGCAATTCCAAGAGATGGAGAAATTTTAGTAAAAGAAATGGAAGATGCTCGAAGACAATGTACAAGAAGAAGTGGGGAGCGGGCGGTGGAGAGAGAGACCTTGAATATGAAGGGCTAACATTGGGCCACAAAGCTCTGTCATCGGTTACAGGACAGAAAAGAAGGGAAACTTTGACCGACCTAAAGTGACCAGACATGGGAGGAGCTGAGGTCTTCAGTAATAAACTTAAGGTGCTGGGGAGAAGAAACAAGGACAAAGGGGACGAGGTAACAGACTGGAATGAGAAACAGGTGACTATCAGCAGCATCAACACATTCTCACTCATCAACACACACACTCATACAAACACAAACACACACACACACACCAACATACACACACACAGCTACAGAAATCCTAAATAGGTATACACAGTTATTTAAGAGCGTACAACATTGTGCGACGTGCAATTTGAGAATGTCATTTTTACTTGTTCAAATTGTAACAAATAATATATTTAGTGATCAACCCTTTGCCTTGACTAAACACTTTAACATTGAAGCAAGACCTATCTCATTTCAAGTCAATGTCCAGTGACAGACTCTGCGGGAAACAACTAACGCGAAAAATCAGAGAAGCAGCCGAAGCATCCAGGTCAGAGAACTAGGATGCTGAAGGCCATAAGTCAAGTAAGTCAAGTAAGTCAAGAAGCTCCATGATCCATAAGCCAAAATATCAACTTCTGACTTATTTTGAACGGTTGCCAGTCAGATATTTTCCAATTGATAATTTAATCATAATAATAATAATACTAGAGGAAATCCCTTTCATTGAAAAATAAAAAAGGCATTCTATTTTTTTTAAATAAGGCCACGAAATGCTAATGAAATATGAAGTTGGCGAGCTGAAGGGCATCAAAGTGAACGCAAAATGATATCAAAATCAGTACTTCCTGCATTATGACGTCAGATTGGAGGGAAAAAAATAATTTAAAAAAACTGGTCCTATTCATTTATTTCCTATTCTGTTCACATCAGTTTTTGACACCAACATCATACTGCCGGGTGCATGGATATTGCACAGGTATTAAATCACTCACGGAATTGGCAGATGTAGTTGTAGTGGAACTTGAGGGAGCCGCAGAGATAGTCGTGCCATTTCCAGTTATCGCCACGCCTCATTTGTGCGCAGTCTTCCACGGATAAAAAACGCAACACTTTACTGGGCTCACCACTCGCCCAGTTCGTGTATGTCATGGTGGTTCCTGGGGAACAAAGGAAAGAGGATTTTGTTATAAGCTGTCATTGTCAGTATATTTTTGATTTCTTTCAGCAATGCAGAGCCCTAGCCCCACAAATAGATAATACTGTTTATAAAGGATCAGATGGAAGCGTGATAGCCGAGTGGTTACGACAATGGACTCCGATGATGGCGAGTGGACTGGTGCACGCATCAACCTGGTCTGTCAAAATTCTTTTCTGTGTATTTTTTCCCTTCAAGTACCCAATTACAATTTTTTTTAAATATTCAAACAAAATCCAAATGGTTGTGTAGCAAGTATCAAGTCTTACCCCCAGGTGAGAATATTTTCAGGACTGTCAATCACAGACAATTCCCTTCCTAAAAATTTGTCTCCTTCCAAAATATGTAATTTATTAGTAAGTACAATCTGACAGCCTCATCAATGCCTGTAGGGAGGAGAAGAATTCTATACTGTCAAAATACCCTGGCTTTGGTCAAAACAGAAGTCATCCTCGCAGTGGGCAGATCCCATGCTTGCCTTAAAAATATTGATCCAATGATTTTCCAGCTCTGTATTAGGCCATGTGTACTAGTGGGGCACAGACTTGCACTTAACCTGGATATGTTTTAGCCGGGTCTGTACATCGATGCCTCCTGCCTTGTACACTGTCCTCGGCCAGACACAGAGCGGGTCCCTACACTGTTTAATCACGGTTCTAAATGGAACAGATAGCAAAGAAAGAAGACATCCTCACCATCCGTCCATTTCCATCTCCTAGACCGGTACCGGGCCCCGAGCCAGACACCATCTCGACTCCATCCCAGTTCCTTGGAGTTGAGCTTGGCCCTGATGAAGTCCATGGTCTTCTCCTCCGTGACGGTCAGCATCTCACCCCCCAGGCCCCAACACGCGTCCCGGGCTGCCTTCCAGTAAACCTCCCTGTTCACGAACAGGTAGCAGGTGTCTCTGAACACGGCCTTGTGGCTGTTTTTAATGTGAGCCACGTGAGCAGGGCATGATACCCCTGCAAGGATTCCTGTGGGGAAGAGAAAGTGCGACATAGGATAAAAATAATATGTATGATCATGTATTAGGATCATTAATCATGTTTTCACTTGATGGATTGTTTTGGTATAATATGTATGATAATGTGGAGTGGCTGCGTGCAAGGAAAGAGAAAAAAAGAACGGGAGAAAAAATAACTGTTTTTGTATCATTACGAATCGTGTAACTCCACAAACTGAGCCATTTTAGGACAGCAAAGATTTATCTAACCCAACATGTCATTTTTTAAACAATAAAGATTCATCTAATCTAGCTCTATCTTGTATATGAGTGTAGTATGTGGTCACCAAAGCACAATAAAAGGTTAACATAATTAATCCAGATACAATCACTGTCATTGTAATCCCCGTACCTATATAAGGCGTGCGTGCGTGCGTGCGCCAGTTACGGTCTGGCCACACATCCAGCCGCGCTCTCACCGCGCTATGACCAAGCGGTGGCCGAGCGGTTATCACTGTAACTTGGGTGTGGCCAAACATCCCACCGCGCTGTGACCAAGCGGTGGCCGAGCGGTTATCACTGTAACTTGGGTGTGGCCACACTTCCAACCGCGCTCTCACCGCGCTGTGACCAAGCGGTGGCCGAGCGGTTATCACTGTAACTTGGGTGTGGCCACACTTCCAACCGCGCTGTGACCAAGCGGTGGCCAAGCGGTTATCACTGTAACTTGGGTGTGGCCACACATCCAGCCGCGCTGTGCCCAAGCGGTGGCCAAGCGGTTATCACTGTAACTTAGGTGTGGCCAAACATCCAACCGCGCTCTCACCGCGCTGTGACCAAGCGGTGGCCAAGCGGTTATCACTGTAACTTGGGTGTGGCCAAACATCCAACCGCGCTCTCACCGCGCTGTGACCAAGCGGTGGCCGAGCGGTTATCACTGTAACTTGGGTGTCTATCGCGCGGTGGTCGCTTGACGTGTGCCCACTCAAACTACAACCCATCCAAACAACATCACGTCACTACAGCGCGGCTTAAAGTCCAAACTGGTCGCTAGACGTGTGGAAACCGGGTGAGTAAATCTGCCACACACGGAATTAACCAATCACTGATTGAATTAGGAGTCTGCACTCACCACGCACAGACGGGCCGACGCCAGGCCAAAAAGATGAGAATCTACCAATACTGTGGTATGTATGTATAACGTACTAAATGAATCAACCAGAACAGACATGAGACCAGGTACGACTGATGCTAATTACATGACGTCACTGCAGGCCCCAACAGGCGATGAGTCATCGCTTACCTACGGCATTATTATTATTATATTATTATGCAATGCACTGACCTCGACGTGAACCCTGCATGTCATAGACCAGGTTTTATCATCATGGGCAGGGTTGTATTTGTATTATCTGGTTGTTGGTTTTGATGTTTTTGTTCTGTTTGTTTTGTTTTGTTGTTTTGTTTTGGTTTTTTTGTATTATTTGTTTGGGGTTTTTTGTTTTTGTTTTGTGGGTTTTATTTATTTATTTATTTTGTTGTTTTTTTTTTTGGGGGGGGGGTCTTCTTTTTTTTGGGATTTTATTTTTATTTTATTTTATTTTTATTTTTTTATTTTTTTTTGTGGGGGGGGGGTTGTTTGATTGTTTGGTTTGTTGTTTGTTGTAGTTTTGTTTGTTTGTTATTTCGTTGTTTGTTTGGTTTGGTTTTGGTTTGGTGGTTTTTTTTTGGGTTTGTTTTGTTTGGTTTTGTTTTTGTTGGTTTTGTTGTTTTGATGTTTGGTTTGGTTTTTGTTGGTTTTGACGTTTGGTTTGTTTTGTTGGTTTTTGGTTTTTGTGGGGGTGGGGGGGGGTGACCATTTGCTGAGATGCAATACTTCAATAAAAGTACATTTCGGCATTTCCCCAAACACAACAGCCAATACAAATACAAACACAACAGGCAATACAAATACAAACACAACAGGCAATACAAATACAAACACCCACGTCCAATGTAATCGTCACTGTTGTTATCGATACGGCGCAAACGACATTCCTCTAGTTTATTTATAGAGATAACCTCTTTGGGTGGTGCAACAGAAATGCAGAAATTAGCTCTCGAAAAATTTGAAACTGGCAACATCATACATGGCACCTAGACAAACACTGCATTGTCTACATCGGAAATTCAAAAGCATTTTCAACATATCCCGTGTCTACCTCGGGGATAGATTTGGAGCAGGGGCCTCCTGATAATTTAATGATAATGACAGAAAAGTAACACCGCACGCAGTGCCAGGAATTAAGGCAGTGAATACGAAGAAGGCAATCCTATCTTTGGCAAAGTCCCTCAGTGTTTATAGCAAATATTCTATTCTATGAGTTCACCCAGTGTTTATAGAAAATACTTCACATTTCCACCCCAGTGTTTATAGCTGACGAGCCATCACAATAAAGGGCTACATTAAAGTGTTCATTGATCTTGATCTGATTGGCACCGAAGAGTGGGTTTTGAGAAAGAGGCGCCAATATTGTGTACAGCTTTTGAGGCTTTTTCGTAAACAAGTGATAATCTGTAATATTTAGTAATGGGTGGTGTCGGCGGTACAGTGTGTGTGCATGGGTATATGGATGTTTTATTTTAGTTCATGTTCAGATTGTTGATGTATGCATGGGTGGTATGGCGCAGAGAGAGTGAGTGAGAGAGTGGGGAGAGAGGGGGGGGGGGGTAGAGAGGGGGGTGAGATAGAGAGAGAGGGGGTGGGGGTAGGATGTGGGACAGAGGAAAGAGGAAAGTCAGAGAGACAGTTTACGTAAGGATTGTGAATACGGGCACGTGATCCTGCCTTTTTCGTGAAAATGATTGACCAGCATCGAAGACAAGGAGTTACGATGGTCATCTCCGAAGGGAAATTACTACTACTAATACATCAATAAATATGAATATTACAGTATGTCCGAGACAGTGAAGTAAATGAAGTACACGTAAATAATGAAGAACAAATAAATGAAGTACAAGTAAATGAAGTACACGTAAATAATGAAGTACAAGTAAATGAAGTACAAGTAAATGAAGTACAAGTAAATAATGAAGTACAAGTAAATGAAGTACAAGTAAATGAAGTAGAAGTAAATTATGAAGTACAAGTAAATTATGAAGTACAAGTAAATGAAGTACAAGTAAATGAAGTACAAGTAAATGAAGTACAAGTAAATTATGAAGTACAAGTAAATGAAGTACAAGTAAATGAAGTAAACCAGTGATGGCAGGCTGGATACTGCATACCTTAGAGAAAGAGTAACTAGCTGTGTGTCTAGACATGGGGCAAAGAGACGGCGGGCGGACTGGGACATGGGAGAGATGGAAGGTAAGATATAACACAATCTCCACCCCGCCCTCATTATGTTATTATAACAGTAATAATAATAATAATAATAATAATAATAATAATAATAATAATAATAATAATAATAATAATAATAATAAT
>JARFNW010030534.1:0-14557 GCA_031763155.1 Dirona albolineata | reverse complement strand
CTAGTGCTTCCCAGTGTGGATTTCAATTCATAAGAAAAAGGCTAGAAGCGTATGATGATTATACTTATTATGTGTTCATGTCTCTGTCTTTCATTTTTCAGGGGAAGAAAGTGGATGCATTTGCAGTATAGACACTAAGACATCATTGTAAATTGGATCTTTTTTATTTGTTTTACCACAGCCATGTTTTATTTTCCTCAAACCCCCCATTTTTCAGTTGGAACAATTTTTGTTCATTCATTACGTTCACACACTCCTCACTACTAACATACTAATTTTTTTGTCTCTGACGTTCATTATAGATGAAATAAAATACCATTATAGTAGACCTATAGCTCGCTGTATTTCTCTGTCGTCTAGGACAGGATGTGTGACCACTGTATATTGATATGATTATATTTTTGTGGTTTGACCAAGACTCTGTGTTGAATAAAAGGTTGTGGTTTTTTTTCTTTAAAGGAAATTTTTTTAAAATAGAAGAAAAAAAAGAAAAAAGAATGAAATACAAGGGGCTTTAATACACACACAGTCCTCACGTCGTCTAATAAGACATTTGTGCATGCAGGGAATCACGAATTCTATGTCATGTTTTAAATAGAATTGAATGATGAAATAAGATTGTGCCAAAATGTGCTAACAGTTTACGTAGGGACTGTGAATACTGGCGCTGGTGAGATCGCTACACCTTGGAAATATTATAGGTATAAGTTTGTCAGATAGTCTAGTTCTGATGCACTGAAGAATTTGGATGATAAATAGATGTTGTCTTCGCCCATATTACATCGCATACTTTAAAATATTCTTTGACAGTCAAGAGAAAACGTGAACTATAAGTATAACTATAATTCACCATTTTGCTTTTGAAAGCATAATTAAATTGACTTAAGAGAGTATTTGAAATTTATCTGTCCTTTAAAAAAAAAAATGTTTTTAAAGTTATTAATTTCATTACAATCTTTTAAGGTTGTAGGGATGTTTTGGGTTGGAAAGGGTCTTAGGGTGAAACTTTAAGAAAAAGTAAATTTGATTTGTTATTGCTGTTTTCTTTTCTTTTTTTTCTTCTTTTTTTTTTATTAACTTTGAATTTAACTTGTTCATGCTGGCACTTTCTGCACTACCAATGCAATTTCCACTTTAGATTTGATATGATATGATTTGATATGATATGATATGATATGATATGATATGATATGATACGATAAAAGTCTAGCAGACTGATGCCTCTGACGGGTGCAGGAGTTGGACTCGCAAACCGAAACGAAAGCTTGTGTGTTCAATGCCCTGTACCTCTGGTCTTTAGTTTATGTGCCCACTAGAATGCTTTGAAAACTCATGATTCGAAACTAACGTTAATCCAAAAGACTCATTTCCTCAGAATTATTTTTTAAGCTGAAATTACACTCTTGTTTAAGTTTAAACCGAAAACACTCCATAGTCGGAACAAATTTAAAATCATTGAATCAATTTAAGATCCCTGATAGGTATTTTTTCCCGCCATGGCTTAGTCAACTGTCCGTCTCGACCAACAATACCCAATACACACTCACCGCATCTGAATGGAAATACTTAAAACTACACTCTTATTCTTATCGTCACCCATTGTAACTGGTGCTGTACAAGAGGGACAATATAGGTTATCTCTCTCGGCAAAGGATAATCCGAAAACTGTTTTATCCAAAATGATTAGGAAGGACCCGGACATGTGTTCTAGAGTGTGTAAGGAAACAGAATGAACGTGAGCGTTGAGAGTAACAAATGATATAACACCATGAAAATACTGTGTGTCATTTTTGGACCAAAATAATGTATCTTATCTTATCTTATAATAACTTCAATGTTAGAAGCACCTGCAATCAACATTTACACACCTTTTTTTTTATAAACTTAAAACAATTTGTGATGTTTTAACTGTTTATATATTTTAACAAACACAAACTTTTGTCCACACATTGACATGGTTTTAAATTTTGTTTTTGATATTTATTATGGCTAATGGTTTAAAGATTTATTTTGAAGCAAAGTGAATTTAAGGACCAAATATTTGCTTTATATTGTACTTGTACTTTAACATGACATTTTGTTATTGCTGTTTCTGGTTCAGGAATGTTAGTGTGGTTGATAACAATAGTCCAGTAAGAGTTGGGAATCTCATCAGCTGAGATCAAATTGTACGAGGGAACTTCCTCTGTACCGAACCTTTTTCAATATTTAACATTTTCAGGGGTCCCACTTTAAAATAAAAAAATAAAAATCTGACCAGCAGTTGATTTTCATAAAAGTGATTAGTGGAACTGAGGAACGTGGCATCATTAAGCATTACAATTTGAGGACTAATCCGTCATCTTTGACCTCTCATATTTATTTTTCGATCTTCTCACTGTAAAGAATTGGAGGCGCCTAAGCTGCTCACTCACATCATACTCATTTTGCATTTTTTTTCTCTCTTTTCTTCCTTTTACCTACAGCAAAAAAGACAAGAAGCGATTGTTCTAATGCAGCGCGATGTGCGTGGGAAGCCATTTCAAGTCTGTCGTCACAAAGCAGCAGGGGGCCACTCGTTTCCTCGTCCACAGCATGATGATTGGTTGCAAGATGTGCATTTGACTAAATTTCAATTTATTTGAAGGGGTTTTTTTTGTTTTTCTTTTTTTTTTTCGTAATAAAATCATAAAAGCCAGTTGATAATTAATTGATTGTTTTTTAACAGAGTCAATCGTCGTCCGTTTTCGTTTACCAAGTGTGATTAAGTTATGAATTGATTGAAATTATTCAATTAAAACGAAGAGATGATAGAATGAGATATAACATATTGGGAAAATTATTTTATCTCAAAGTTTAACACATTTCATCACAAACGGTAAAGTAAAGAAGTTTTGTCTGTCTAGAAATAAAGTTACGGCAACATTTTTCGTTATCTTAGGATTTACATACTTTTCGAGTTTGTAATTTTTTTTCAAAAGGAAAATGAAAAAAATAATTACGTCATTCGTTGATTTAAAATATTAAATTAAATACATTTTTAAAGAATCTATGTCATCGACTGCGTGGAAAGTTATACATTTAGAATTCTAATGAGAGCGATATTTCATTTTGGGAAAGACTCTTTAAACTTGGAATTATGCAGCACTTAATCGTAGCATACAATTGAATGAGGTGTGTGTTTACTTTTTTTTTTCTTTTTTTTTTTGTGTGTGTGTAAAATATTTGCACTCATTGAGGATTTATATATATATATGTATTTTAATATGATCACTATATCTTACTACGAATCGTTGTCTGCAACGTGTTGGTGGTAGTTATCACATCCAGAATACTTGACTATTTCAGAGACATTAATGTTATTGTCATGACCATTGCTCCTATAATTTGTCATTGTGAATACTTACTTGAACGTACAATTGATAAAATTGTGCTTTGAGGAGGAGAGTAATAATAGTAATATAATTTATTGATCTATATATGAACCAACTCAAAACGATCTTTTACCCAAAGTTGAAAATGGGTATTAGATGGATTATATCGTGTTCAAAATACTGTGCTTTGTGTGTGTCTGAAACCTTATCTACAAATGCAAACAAAGCAAGGCACAGTATTTTGCAACTCGAGTGAATAAGATTAATTGCAATGTATAACAGAGATAGAAGTGATGTGTTCGTTGATGAGAAATCCGGTGCCACTTCTTCTTCCTGCTGTCCAAGCAAAGATCTTAAAGGTTTAGTTATTATTATTATTTTATTTTTTTAAATATATTTTTTTAGACATGGCTTAAACTTAAAATGAGTTGGATTTTTTGTTGTTGTTATGGTTTTGTTTTTTGTTTTTTTTGGGGGGGGGGGGGAGAGGAGACTGATAAGCACTGCTGGTAGGGGCTATTATTTCTGTGTTAAGTCAATCTCTGTACTTGACTTTCCTAGCGCTATACATAATATGATCATATTATATTCTTTCTTCTGTTAAACTGAATAAAAGTAAAAGGGTTGAAAATAAAGATAGTAGTAACTATTTCTCACCAGTAAATAGTTATTATTATTATTATTATTATTATTATTATTTTTATTATTATTATTATTGTTATTACTACCATCTGTGTACAGCTTCAATAAATCTTATCATCATCATCAACAACAATTATTTTATCAAGTTATGATTACACCTTGGTTCTTCTGTTATATTATTATATCATTTAAATAATTCAAATGCTCCCTTACCTTTATGCACGATTTAAAGAATTTTAAAAATTGTTTGTGCATTAAAAGTTAGGTGGCTGTCTGAGTAAGCCCATTGCAACCGCTGATGTATGAATTGAAATAACATTTTTATCCGCTTCTGCATTTATTCATGCTTTTTGTATATTTTTTTTGTTCACACACTTTTTTTTGTTAGTTTTGTTTTTGTTTTGTTTGTTAGTTTTTGTGGTTTTGAATGGAATTTAAGGGTGTGTGTGTGAGTGATTGTGAGATGTGGAATATAATGATGATATTGATGTGTTTTAAAACTGTCATATTTTTCATTGTTCCCTCAGTTTTCATCGGTCAGGTGCTGTCAAAAATGTGTGTTTGTGATGAGGTGAACAAAGAGTGCTTGCTTGACCAAAGAGTTGGACCATGTTGAGGAGATGGATGTTGATGATGATGATGAATGAATTTTGTCGTCACATCGTTGTTTGTCTATGATTTTATTTATATTTTTAAAGTCCACTTACAAAGGCAGTGGGCTGATCACCTGCTGGTCTGGAATTCTTCATTGGGAAAAAACAGTTCCTGACTCTATGTTCAGCATAGACTAGAACTGGTCTTTACGTCGCGATGTGGTACTAAAGGGTACAGGCGAAGAAGGAAAGAAAGTCTGGTTACCAAGTCAGCCAGCTAGCGTTTGAATTTGAATATCAAATATCATATTTTATTTACAATTTACAGTTCTTTTGTTCATCTGTAAAGAATGGCGTCCGGAATGGAATTGTTTGTCTGGAGGTCTAGAATCTTGATAGTTATTATAAAAGCTGTATAGTATACTCCAATTACAATGATTTATTTTCTCCATTTTTAGTGAGTTTAGATTTTGCTGTACATTCATGAATAAGCAAAGACCAAAAAGCCAGTGCACTGGGCTTCCAGCTTTTTCTTTTTTTGTTTTCATTTTAAAGAAGGAAAAAAAAGTGGAAAAAGAGAAAGAAAGAGAAATTCACTCTGTCAGTTACGTTTTCGTTGATTTTCAGTACCATCTTGCCAAACTGTTTGTTGATGAAAAGAAAACATTATTTATTATTATTATATATACGTTATGAAACAGGATGCAGCTTTTCATTATTTTAGTATGTAAATTCTTTGCTAATCGTACGTTAGATATTTCATCTTGCCAGTCTATTCATTCAGATTTTGTTTCGCAAGTGACAGTTTTTTTAAAAACCTTCTCAGAAAACATCCTTTAGCTTGTATGAAATATTAATGATATCTCAAGAGTTATGCAATACAATAATCTTGATTTATAAAGTTTTTGCCAGTGACTTGTTCCTATGTCACCCTAAGTCTGAGATTTGAGTCATTGTATATATAAATAAAACTTTTGATATTTCAATGTGCTTCACTCTATTTTGTCGTCTTAGCATTGGTTTTTTTAAACTGTTGATCTGATCACTGTACGTAGTTCTAATTTTTGTGTTGTAAAATTCTTGTTGCACTTGTTTCTGTTCGAGTTGTTTATTTCAGTTTTCCCAAATATTTAAGTTGTTCAATGATTTTATTTATTTATTAATTTAATTTTTTTTGGTCATTTGTTTTGATTGAAATACATTTTTATAACTTACCCGTATTTGCCAATCACCTCATACGCACTGAATCCTAGTTCATCGACATATTGAAATACTTGATTGTATGGAAGGTTCAAAGAGACAGCGCAAGCAGTTTTACGTCTTATTTTGTTGTTATCATGTACTCATCACTTAGGATATTAAAAATTTTATGTGCAAATAGTGCAATATTTTTCTATTAATTACTTTCGGCTTGTAGAGGTCAATTGCTGATCACCTTTAAATAATTTGATGCCGCATGAATTTGTGAGAAACTAAGATCATCATCCACATTTAGAGAAAGAATCATGCGTGCAAATAGAAAAGAAATAAGAAGCCTCTTTCTTCTTCTCCTTCACATATAATGCGACAAGTAAAAGTAACAATTATGTTATAATTAACTTGATAAGTAAGATCTGGACAAAATTCTTGTCGTTAGCTGAGTGATAAAAATAGAAAGTATTTATCTTGTAATGTCTTAGAAAAAGTAGAATTTCAAATTACCCCACAATTCTCTTTTCTGTTCCATCACTGCATGAAGTGTTAATAATAAATGTGTATAAATCTTTAAAATATTTAATTTTATGTTCAATTCCATTTTTTGTCTCCAGTATTTTTTTGTCTGTAGCATTCAATACTCTAGACACCCTTATTGTCAAAGACTGGGCAAAGTAAAGCAATTTTACGATGAAAGTGGTCAAGATGATGTATCGTCTCTTGGCAGGGAAAGGGTTTTACACTAGCACCATCTTACTAAGTTCTGAATGTTCAGAAATCAAAATGAGGGGCCTCTTCAGTTAAGAAGTTAATGTTGTCGCGTTTGCAAGAGGAGTTTCCAGGTTTGAATCCTGGAGGGTCATTTCCTGGGAACGTTCGGACTCTCTCCTTAGTTCATAGGTAGATCTTAATCAGGTGCATGGTCTGCCCTTGATATGACTTAAGAGTAGCAACATAGGCCAAACCTCTTAGAATCAAAGCAAACAAACCGAATAAAGGTTTGTGTGTTAGCGTTATTCTTATCAACATATTCATTTCTGCTCTAATAATTTGGTGAAGTGAACTGGCCTGCCTGTCGGACGAGTTGGTAGGCTTGTACTTGTACAATTTTCAAAATTTGGGTCGAAAGAGTATTGAAAATTATAATTTATTTTTTGTCGTGTATCTAAGTGCTACGTATATATATATCTCTCTGTTCAATCTTGCACCTGTGTATATATTATGGATAATAGCGTACATTAATAAAATGTAGTTACAAAACAAACAGCTGTATGTTAAATATAGCAGGCATGGTGTCATGTTATGTTATTATATAGTTTTAATTAATAAATACTCTACTTTTACTCTTTTTTAAAATATCTAGTACAGTAGTGTAGACTGAGTAGTTCTCAAATAAATTCTAGTCAATGAAAGAGGTTGCAAAGCCAAATTCAAACATGTTGCCGTGGCTGATGACTGATAAATGATAAGTCGATTTAATTGAGGCAATTGTTGATGAAGTATTCACTTATCACGAGTCCGATTTGAACATTTGAAATGTCGCTAAGACAAAGGGACGTAAGATTATCATATATCATCAGTGTCCGTGTTCAAACCATAAATGATAACTCGCTCTCTTGTATGCAACTTTTGAAAGATGAAATATCTGTATTCACTCATAGGAAGGGAATTTTTTTAAATTGCTTTATCAAGAATAAATATTTTAGAGTGGGTTAAATAAATACGCTATCTCTCTCACTTGCGTGTACCTTTCCAAACAGAAAGAAACTGATATAAATAAGTATCTATATGGAAACCAGTATGGTGAGCGGTTACTTTACTTGAAAAATGAACTTATCACCTTCATAAATTAAACATTTTGATCCCAGAATGTCAAAGTGAAACAGGACCTTAAACCTTACCCAATTTGTTCCACTGTTCACAGAGAATCATTTTAGTACAGGGAAGTGGGAGGTTTGTTAACTACTCTCTAACTCTTCATTCCTAACTGGTCTTATTCTTTGTCTGGCTGTGTGAAGGAAATTATTTATCATTAGTTTTCCCTCTTGACTCGGTAATTTTCTTCATTTCACACAGCCTTTGTTTTTATTTCAATTTAAATTAATTTGGGCATGGCCATTATTAAAACGGATACAATATTATAGTGTATGTAAACGGTTTGTGCATATTCCAGAGATAAAAGAGAATATTTTCGTTAAAAAAGTAACGATTCATTTTTTAGTTTCTGACGGTATAATATAGTTGTTGCACTTAAGAGATTTTAACATTCTCTGGGAAATGATAATGTATAATTCATCCCACATAGGGCCATGAGCAATAATACATTTACATTCTTCTCAGAAATCAATGTTTTACTGAAGTAAGTGAGTGTATTATTATTATTATTATTATTATTATTCACGCTATTCATTCAACATATTATTATTATTATCCTATTTTACTGAAAAACTATGTAATTGTGAAATAAAATTTTCATTTTTTTTAAAACACTCGAATTCATACTGCTTTTTTTCCTTTATATATTTTCTCTTTTTACGAGTAAAAGTCCTTTATACTGACAGTCCACTAAAGGAACTAGGTCTTATACTTATAAAGAATTACTTCGTTAACGTTTTTGTTGTGTACTATTTTCTGAGCCTGCGCTATAACAAAAATCAGTCAGTAAATAGTAAATAATGGGTTGTCAGGACAGCTCAGCTCAGTTCATAGCGAGACGGTTTGCTGTTGTCGTAGCAGACAATGGGTTCTATCCCCCACCCTTCCAACAATCTTTTCTCTTTCTTCTTTATTGTCTATCACAGACATTGTAACATTTTCCTTCTATTATTCCGACAACAGTTAATAGCGACGTTCATCAGAAGGTATTGTGATGAGGTTTCACTGCATATTGTTTGTTGGCTTTGTGATTTTGAGTCAGAATACATTGTGAATATTACGTAGTGTTTCATTCAGATAAGTCTCTTCAATCTGGAGTAAATAGATATCTGCCTGCCTGGAGTTCTTTTAACAGTTGACTGCATGCAGCGCAATACCTCTAAAAATGCCACCAGAAAGGAGGTAGCAAAAGTAAAAACTACTGAGCAGGAGTAGGATAAGGAAGCCATTAAAGACAAATGTTGGTGTCAGTGGCCAAGTGGATTGGTCTGGGTTCAAATCCTGGATATGCCAGGCCCGGTGTTGAGTCCTTGGGAAAGGCATTTTACATGTTTTTTCTCTTTTGACTCGGGTCAGAATGATTACGCGGCTACAGGCAGTATGTTAGAATGATGTGCCCTCGAGATGGACCTTGATCGCTTTTCTTCTGAATTGCTGACAACGAGAGCTCGTTTTTAATATCAGCAATTCAGTGAGCGGTTGTGACGTCATCCATTCAATGGACCAACTGATTCGTTTCCCTGCCACGAGTGGTGGGGTGTTTGTTGACATTCTACCAGTCCACTCACCCCCCCCCCCCCACACTCTTGTGCGGCAGGATGACGACAGGCGGCACTGCTACAGATTATTTCGTAGGCCTACTCCCAACAAAAACATCTGCCAAAAACGATCTCACACAGCCCTCTCCATCCAAATAATAATGTGGAGGTGTCATGCAATGTGACCTTATCGCTGACCTCATGACCCAACTCATTGTCACCAGCCAGACTGTCTGCCGTCTCCTAACACCTGCAGCAAGCTTAAAAACGAACTACTCGCTCGTATATATACACTTTAATTGAGCTGAGCTGAACTGAATCATTTGAAGCGCCCGCTCGCTTTCAAATCTAAGTTATTTCAGTGCTCTGTCCTAGAGGGTGTATTACATGGATTAAAAAAGGAGGTGACCTATTTGACATCAACCTTAAGATAAAATCTAAAGAAACCTGACCCCAAGCCTTAATCCTTATTATACATTGGGATTGAATTGGCTTGGAAAAATTATATCCGCATATCATTATCATATTAGAGTTTTAGCTAAAAAAAAAGTTCTGTCATTAGAGTAGTCATACATGATACACATATTGAAAACAGAGATCATCAATAGATTCAGATGTAAAAACATTTATTACACATTGTATTATATTTAAAATAAAACATGATAAAATATGATTATGTACATTAACAAATAGACTTAAAGACTTTTATATAGTCAGTAAAATAACCATAATATACATATATATTGTTATTTAATCTGCTTCCAAGTTAAAACTATATATTATAATATAAATATAACATCAATATTCAGACAGAGACACAATCTGTATGAACGAAGATGTCTTCAGAAAATGTAACGAAAAACAGACTTTGAACTGCACTGAGAACACACACAAGTGTAAAATTAATAGTTCATAATTTACATCATAAGAGAGGGAGCATAAAATTGCGGTTAAATAATGCTGAGATTTAAACTAAAACATTTTTTTTTTCTGCACCTGTCGTCAGACAAGGTTATTGTGAACTTTGGGTTGGCGATCAAAATATGAAAATACTTGGAGAGAAAGATTCCATCTGAATCCGAGCAATCGCAATCAACAAAACAAAAACGTCTAAAGTTAAAAAATGACCATGTCAGTTAGCAGATGACATTAAAATCTAAAAAAGTGTTGTTCCAATATAATAATATGAGTGGCCCCCGAACAATTTTGAACAAACGTTTGTAACGATACGCTTAAAATTAATCTGGAATGCTTTAAAAAAATTATTAACTTCACCAAAATCTCATATCATGTGGACCCTAATCTTTTCTTAAAAAATGCAACCCACATCATTCAATATTTCCTTAGATTTCAACAATAAGAAGCAAGAATAAAAGCACCCTTGTTTTATGAAAGTATTAATGCATGAAAAACATTGCATCTTCTCCATACAACCCATTTAGTGTGACTATAAATTATAAATCATTTTTTTAAAACCTAAAAAAAGAAGAAAAAAGGAACATAAAAAAACAAAAAACCAAGGAAAAAGAAATTTTATAAAAACCCATAAATTTCTTACAGACAGAATACCAGCCCATCTCTTAAAATGCCTGAACACCTTTGTTCACACACAAATAGCTTTTCACCAAAGATAAAATCCTCCATCTCCAGTCCAACAATAACACTAATTGCTAATATAATGTCACTTCAAATAATACAAACCAAACTCCTGGAATGAGACTCGACCCCCCCCCCCTCCCCACACACACACACACATACACTCACTCACCAAAAGCCCCACAGGGTAAATCTGAGTTCAGTAAAATATACATATTATAATATATACATGATGGAAAATCCAAATGTGCGACTATCACGTATCCTTCTTACTAACCATAGTAAAACTATTTCTCTGGTTCCTGATTATGTCTGTCATGTGCTTCGGCAGAGGGAAGGTCATGAACCCTTTCTTGGCCAGCTGACAGAGCCCGTCCAGGACTGAGGCACCCTTCAGCTCAACATGGGTCTTGCACTCGGCGTTGAAGTCTGTGACTGGTTGACCATGGAAGGCAAGGTTGAACTGTTGAAGTAAAAGGAAGTTGAGGATTTGATTTAAGGACTCAGACTGCAGCTGTTTTTTAACTCAACTGAAAAAAACCCTACCCAACAAACCAGTGATAGAAAGAAGTTTCTCTAATACTTTTAGACAGGATATATCGTGTCACAATAACAAAATTCACATAAATATAATCAGGGAAAAGTTCAAAATACATAATGCTGACTCCAACAAGTCGAAGTAGTGAGCAGTATTATGGAAACAACATTCAGAGCTTTATCACCCAATTACCCAATGGAGGCGGATTCTAATGAGAGCTTGTTTGACTGACCCGTGCATCAGGTATATTTTTAAGGGTGCTAAACTAAAGTCATGATCAGGAGAGATATTTGTCACTGTGAGTGTGCTCACTATTGCGAGTAAGAATCATGAATTTAGTACTTTTCTCTTATTTTTTATTAATGCGAATTCTGTTATAGAGAAACTTTTATCACTGGTTTTTTTTTTTGAAAGAGGGGGGTTCAGGTGACAAAAAATAATGACAGATTATGGCAAGAAGCGGGTAATACATTTGTTTTACCTTGTATTCCACTTTCTCCAAGAATGGCTGAGGATCCGGACCAAACTTTTTCTTCACCTCCGCTTGTCTCAAACGTTTCTCTGCCTTGTTTTCATCTACTAAGTTGTCTGTGTCTTGGAAAATGTCCTCTGAAACAGAGCAAATTTATTCTGAATGAAATGGCAACAAAATCAGTCACCACTTTTATTAATTGCACAAACTGATGTATTGTTAATTCTAAAATTGAAATGATGAACAGCATTATAGAATGAATGTTAATAATAATAATAATAATAATAATAACAGCAACAATAATAATAACTCATTCATATAGCGTCTAAAATATCCACATAAAATATAATGTACCCAAAGGTGCTTAACACAAGGGGAGATAAAATAAAAACATTATTAATATCACTATAGACAACTACAAACAGAATACATTTCTCTAACACACAAAGTTATCATTCAATGCCAAAGGGAAATGGGCGTAAAAAAGGAGATGAGAGCATATTCAACAGTGGTTCCCAATCTTATCAATGCAGGAGGTGAGTTTGTTTGCTTGGTTAGAGATCTTTCAAAGTGTGTTTTAAATATTTGAACGACGAAACTTCCAACTATTTTTTTAAAAACCTCTAAAATATATATATATTAGTCCTTCAAGAATGTTAAGATCATCATCGGATAAATCAAAAACTTCATATTATATTGTGATTACAAGAATAAATTCTATGGTGTGAAATCTTTTTGTAATGTTGGACCTCATATGGAACTCTGGCATCTGAATAATACAGGGCACCACTTCCAGTGTGTCAGTGTCAATAAATTAACGTAGATCATGTACCTAATACTTTTTTTTTTACTTGAATGAAACTTTGATCAATTGGAAAATGAACAGTACCATACCAGACACAGACAGATACCATACATTATAGGTTATTGATAAAGAGAGAAACAAACAATGCCCCTTGTCTAACAATTTTTCTCAGCGAGGATAGAGATTGTCATACCTGACTGTTTTCTTTTTCGACCATTGTAAGATAAAGGATTTTCTTCACCATCTAGGTCCCTGTAATGTTGTATTGAAGTCTGTGGAAGTTAATGAAATTATAGAAATGGCGTGAAATACTAACATAATATTATATATTCTTTTTTCATCTTTTGAAATTAGATAATCATCTGTCAAATTCTTCCTGTTAAAGTTAAAGCCAATTCATAATTTGTTAGAATTGTGAAAAAACATCTAAAACATTTTTTTCTTACAAAATAGGACAGGTGAAACGAAGGGAATAATATTCCTGGCTATAGAGTATTGATGTGATGATATGATATGATGTTATATTGTACAAGATTTACATTTGACCAAGATGGTGGACTCAACCACCTATTAACATTATATTGGGTTTCTTCCTCTCAAATCTTGTTGTTACACAAATTATCAGTTTCACAATTCCACACCATTCAAGTGGAATTATCGCCCGAAGGTCCACAAAAGTTTCACATTTCAAATTGTGTAAAATCATTTTCCGATATGGAATAATTTCTCTTTTTCTCTCCTTATTACCTGATGCTTTCTTTTCAAAGCAATATCTACCAGTGAGAATACATGACGGTCCGACAACTGCAAGTAAGACAGGCCCTCGGCATTGAACGTTTGCACCACAGACTAGATATTGAGCCGAGAGGAAAAGAAATAACAGAAATGTAATTAAACATGGGTCACACAATACAAGCTAAATATGCTTTGAAACCTTGTACATGAATGATAGATTCAACATTTTAAATCCAGCAACTTGGCATGAAATGTACAATATGACCACACAATATTCATAAATGAACCTGGTGACAAGATTTCTTTTTAAAAAATAAACAAACATTTACTTTACTTCAAGTTATTGGATTACAATGTGAATGCAGTGCATATCTATGATAATACATTTAGATTAACTAAAGCTATTCTGAATATATAAATAAAATATATAATGACAAATAAATACAGCGACGTTAAAAAAGCACAAATAAAAAAAGACTTCAGGCGTCCATGTCACCTTTTAGTGAATGTGTTGCTCAATGCAAAATGGGATTTAAAAACAAAAAACATTTAACTTGTTTATCATTTTTGCCACGGTGCACACACTTCTTGTTGAATAAAGTAATTGCAGTACACGATCATGGCACACATGTCATTCTCTTCAATTATAAGTAAAAACAAAACAATAATAGTATAGAGAATAAAAAGATCTCCTCCCCTCCCCTCCCACTCCAACCCCCCTCCCCCCAAAAAAAACCATTTAAAAAATGCATTTATTGGAGATTGCCTCATTCCTTAAATTAGTTGAAAAATTATCAGAGATTGAGGACCAGAGGTCAAAGTTCCTCAACTTAAATGTGGCCCCTCACCTGTGTCAAAAGATCAATTTTCTTCTGTCTCGTATGGCTTATTATCAAGTAAGGAGAGCCTTGAAAATGTAGAACGAAGACAGAGTTGCTTGGGTTGTATCCTTCAGCCGTCCTTGCATTTTTCTTTGGCCTTTTCTTGGACGTGTCAAAATGCAATCTCAGCCAAACAGCGCCGTAGTAAAAGCTGAGGTTTCCATGCTGTGGTGGGCATTAGGGAGACGTAGAAATTGGGGTAAGTATTCTTTTCAGTACGCTGTATGCATGGTATTGTATTAATAATATAACTATATATGTTTGTTATCTTTCCCTATAAGTACTGTAATTAAACAGTGTAGGGACCAGCTCTGTGTCTGGCCGAGGACAGTGTA
>JARFNW010030423.1:0-14561 GCA_031763155.1 Dirona albolineata | reverse complement strand
ATTTGTGTGGCATTTAGGGCATGTTGGTGAATGATTCAGTCCCCATCTATACATGTTGGACGCTGTTCTGGCGTGCCAGTGAGAGACAAGAACAGAAAATAGAAAGAAAAAAAAACTAGACCATCAGTGCCTGCTCCCTCATCATTCGTCTTTTTGTATTGTGGCCAGTGGTTGTAACAAAGAGAAATGGAAAAAGAAAGCTGTGTTGTCAGTCTCAGGTGTGGTGTTTTTCCAGGATTTTAAAATCTTGTTGAACAGTTATGAGGGCGTTGAAATAGTTTGACAGGCAAATAAATGCATAGCATGTGATACACCACAGAGAAGAAAGTAAGATGGTATGGTGTATATATTATATCTATGTGTTAAAAATCAATATCAACATTTTGCTTCTCTGTGATTGTACGTCAGCTGTTTAGTTTTGAGATTAAATGTATTGATTTTTTTGTAAAATTTCTGTTATTCTTGATCATTGTTCTTCAAGCCTTACACACAGAATCAATCTGGTGTGTTTACATCTGTTGCATAGACCTCATACAGTGTAAATGGATTTGATAACAGTGATGCAGTGAATGAATTCATGTGTATCACTAATACTTGAGATATTTCACACTTTCTGCTTTGCTCACAATCGGGACCAATGAACAGTTTATCATCTGGTCTGGATGTTAACTCGGTTATCAGTCAGGAGATCATGTGCACTTTGCCCCGTTAAAACAGATGCCTTGATTCGCAGATGGGTCATTCTAAGTTTAGTTTATTTATAGATCCCTTAATCCTTGAACATGTTTACATCCTGTATGATTAATGTAAACATTTTTGTACTTTGACATAGAATTGTTGGTCACTGATTGTGTGTGATGTTGACAGGTTTTGTAGTGTGTGTGTGTGTGGATGGGATTGTCTTCATTTTACTTGTTTTGGGTTTTTTTATTCAACATCACCGGGAGAGGTGGTTAAGTCATTCTGTTTGAGTTTGAGAGGTCACACATTCAAAGCCAGGTGGAAGCAATGGGGTTTTTTTTCTTCTCAAGAACTTGATCCCACATTGCGACACTGCACTGTGGCTGGGTTATTCCAGTTTACCCTCGAGATAGACCCTAAAGACTAATTTCCAGCTGGGATAAATAAAGGGAATTTGTTTGTTAAGTATTTTTTTATGATAACATCATTATTTGAAAACACAATTGGTAGTGAGTTATGGATAAGGTACACAGGAGGAAAGAGGGCGATGGAATGGTGCAGAAAAGAAAATATTCATCATAGATTTTATAACATCTAGTGCCATTGAGGCAAGGCAAAGAAAGGGAAAGGTGCAATCAGTTTTTAACTAAATTTAAAAGAACACTGGCAAAAAAAATCAGTTTTTAGACATATTTTAATAAAAGTATCTAAGTTTTGGACTCGATCTAGACCTAGTACTAAAACTAATTCAGTTCCTTCTTCTCATTCACTTTCGATGTCTACTTTAAATGGCAATTCCTGTGATGGCCACGATCGCTGTCGTCTGCAGGAGTTAGTATTTTGTGACATTAGTTGGGAGCAGATGCACCCAAAAAAAAAGTTTGTTATTGCTTTATACGTATTGACAGGGCATCGACCTGGGTCAACATTGAGCCATAAATTAATAAATGTCATGTTTGTTATCATCGGACAAGATGCTCTACTTTGATCACCCAACTCACATGACCCAGGTGTAGAAATGGATACCAGCTGACTGATAAGCAGAGATCAAAGTAATCTATGTCTTTCTCATCCACTTCACGTTTTTTAGGTCACAGGGGTCTAGAAAAGTTTTCTTTCTTTTTTTTGTAATACTTGATTAAAAATACCAAAACAGAAATAAATTGAATGTTATATTTGGTATATGTGTAGGGCGTCCCTAGTGCAGTGAGACTTTATTGGTAATGCAGAGGTCCCAGGTTTAAATCTAACATTTTGCGTTTTGCAAGGCTGTCTGTCTGTCCCGCAGGTCATATAATAATCTCAAATGGACTTTGAGCAGGTGTTGCCCTTGATAAACTCTTTACACTAGAGAATGTCAGGGTCAAAAAGGTTAGGAGTACTTTGTTTTTGTTGACATGATGTACGTGTAGTGTTTCATTTATATTTTTTTTGCATTGTTTTTTTGTTGTTTTTTTTTGGGTCAAGGTTGCATCATCATTATCATTCATTTACCCGATATTTAGGAGAAGTTCTGACTTTTTGATTCACCAGCAAGAGAGAAACTGAGCATTGCCAATTTCCTATTTTGTTTTTACTCTTACTCTGCAATGAAATCAGAAGTATAATATCACTTATCATATTCCTTATTCAATAGGTGAAACCCGTTTGCGTGGGTTTTCATTACCCAGGGTGGGTCTGTTGTGAGTAAAAAGTACCGTGACAAACAACTTTCTAACGGTGAATAGTGAATCTCATGATTTTTTTCAGTACTTTCCGAATAGTAAGGTCAAGTCGCTGGGGAAAATCTTCTTCTAACGATCTTGTCCTATTGATCATTTTGTCCAGCTGTTTTTACTTGTTAGGGTGTCCCTTGACTTGAATCCTTTCTTTGACCCAACCTTTGTTGTGGCATATCATGCATGTTTTTTGTCGCGTAGTAATAACACTTTCTTCTTTTTTGATTGAGTCATACTTTTTGTTTTCCTGATAGATGAGACCCTCTTCATCAATGTGGTGTGTGGCATATCATGCATGTTCTTTGGATAAAACTTTTTAAAATTGAATCACACTTTTTGTTTTCCCAATAGATGAGACCCTCTCCATTAATGTGTTGTGTGGCGTTACTGCTGGAATTGTGTCCAGTAGCATGGCAAACCCTACTGACGTTCTCAAGGTGAGCCAATGACCTGTATTTGTTGATCCTTTTTGAAAACACATTCTCTTCATATTTCGTGATACTATCGATCTGACTTTTTTACTAATTTTTGTTCTCTATTTATATGTCACAAATACATACCTGGCCTTAGCACATTCACACACACACACACTGTGACAGAAGAAGAGATACAACAAGCCGCACACAACGTGGACTATGGTTGTACTGTATTACCCTTCTCCTTGAAAATCGTAATTTATGTTAATTGGAAGATAAGTACAGACAAATATTTTGAGCTATTTTTTTTATTTATTAATGTATTCCCCATTCCATTTGAAGAGCTTCAATGATTTGTTTGTCGTCGTCTCGTTTCAGGTTCGCATGCAGGTCAACAGTCGGTCTGAGGCTAAGATGGACGGCATGATTCTATCCTTTTCAAAAATCTACCAGAAAGAAGGCTTGGCTGGACTTTGGAGGGTATGTGTGGGGTCATCAAGTGCTCAGATTAGGATAAGACCTATTTAGATTACTGTCGTCTGTAGTAGTACCTTCTCCTTTAAAATTCATTTGATTTATGTTAATTAGAAGATAATAGATAAAAATGGTTGTACTGTAATACCCTTCTCCTTCAAAATTGCTAATTTATGTTAATTGGAAGATAAGAGAGCCTTACACCGAAAGGTACAAAAGGTAATTTGATCAAGAAAGAAAGAAGGAAGATAAGAGATAAAAATGGTTGTATAGTCCATTTCCATGTAAATGATAAATGTACAGGTTCACAGAGTTAACATCATTTATCCCCCAGCGGGTTCAATGTCCTTCTCAACTCCTATAGAGAGCACGTAGTAGAGTAGCCTGTTAGGCCAGACGTACTAACACACTGGCAATATCTTTTACTCATTGTGGCTGGGTTCAGTTCTCATCATTCACACCCAAGTCGTGAGAAAAACATTAATATATAAAGATTTTCCCAAGCACTCATCATCGGTAGCTTCAGCCAGGATTCGAACTTAGAACATCTCATCTCGTCGAATTGAGTAGCCTGGGACACTCAGCCATGGACGCCAACCAGAAATGACTGGTTTTGTCAGGGATGTTAATATCTATAAAAATAGAGCGTGTTGTTAGTTACAAAGTCCTACTTTTGTGTCTAACCAGACACTGTCATCATCAGCAGATAAGGCTTTGGAATTTGGTTTATATTATCGAAGGTCATGATTAATAGTTTACACCTTTTAAGTTTTAGTTTAGTTTAGTTTTTTTCTTTATTTAGATTTAATGTACAATTGACAATCCGATAGCACGTACATAGTTTTATTAGTATGATGATTACTCAGTAAAGTGGACTGAAGGCAATCAGACGCTATCAGCAGCAGATAAGATTTTGGAATTTGGTTTTTATTGTTGAGGGTCATGGTCAATAGTTAACACCTTTAAAGTTTTTGTCTTTTTGTTTGTTTTGTTGTTTGTTTAGCTTATATGTACAACTAACAACCAGATAGTGTGTACATAGCTTTATTAGTAACATGATGATTACGTAGTAAAGGGGACAGAGGGCGAAGACCAGCTGACTTGAAAGTTTGACCCTTTGAAATTTGGTTTTTATTGTTGAGGGTCAATCATGGTTAATAGTTTACACCTTTTAAGTTTTAGTTTGTTTTGGGTTTTTTATTTGTTTAGATTTAATGTACAACTAACAACCAGATAGTGCGTACATAGTTTTATTAGTATGATGATTACTTAGTAAAGGGGACAGAGGGAAAAGACCAGCTGACTTGAAAGTTTGACCCTTTGGAATTTGGTTTTTATGGTTGAGGGTCATGGTTAATAGTTAACACCTGTTTTTAGTTTTTGTCTTTTTTTTTGTTTGTTTTGTTTAGCTTTAGTGTACAATTAACAACCAGATAGCACATGCATATTTATATTAGTATGATGATTACTTAGTAAAGGGGACTGGAGTTTGACCCTTCAGTTGCGTAAATATACAGTAAAACCTGATAATACTGTCTACAGGTGACACTTCACGCCAGGGCCTTATCACAAACGACAGACACTACAATAAGTGTACAATACATAAGTTTGTGTCCTGGTGTGATAACAACTTTTTTATGTATCAATGTTTCCAACTAAGACCAAAGAACTTCTCATTGACTTTTGGAAAGAGAATAACACTCTAGATTATTTTGTGATAAACCGAGAGAGAGACAGCTAAATTGTTTTAAAATAAACCTCGTAAGATTTTATCTGATGACACACACACCCTCTTTTTACATTACATCACATTTTTTGACTGCGGTATGCGCCTAATTTATATTAAGACAAAATGTATAAGACACTTTATGCCATTTTTACCTCCCAGCATCAGAATATTTAACACAAAAGTTTAATCTGCGATTTGACGCTCTTATATTATTATTATTATTATTATTATATCATTTTCACATATATATGATCATAGCTGCCAAATGCTAAACAATCCTGGCAGTGGTTGTGTGAGAGTCCACAGAACCATTCAGACTTTTTGAAGACTCAACGGCAGTAGACTAATGGCAGATGAATTTTAAACATAAGACACTGTTAGCATGACATCCCAGTCATGGTGTGATTCGAGCTCAGGTCGTTTTGTGTATATATTTGGTGTGACAATGTTGTTGATACGACAGACAAAGCTTAAGTCGTTTTGTGTATATAATATATTTGGTTTGTCTCTAAAATTTGAAGAATTTCTGATGGGTTTGTCTTAAATTTTGTGTGGTTTTTTTTTCTTCTCCAGGGTGTAGGTCCCACGGCCCAAAGGGCAGCCGTTGTCTGTGGTGTGGAGCTTCCTGTCTACGATTATCTCAAGAAGAAGATCATACAGTCGGGCTATTTGGGTGATTCTAAAGGGACACATTTTTTGTAAGTACATTGTGTGTCTCCAGTGGGCTGATCACCTGCTCGTCTTTAATTCCTGATGCAGACTCTTTCTAGCCATGTGTTAGGTGGTGAGTGGTGTGTGTAAGTCCTCATTGACATTTGGATTTACTTCCATTTTGTCATATGCACCCTTCAGAGCTTGGCATATGGCTGGCCCCTACACTGCTATTGCGGTATAAAGGTGACTTGATAAACAAACAAACAGACATTGTGTGTCTCAATAATTGGGTTCCTGCATTTTAAACATTTCAATTTTGAAACCTACTTTTTAGATGGCAGTGCAGTGGAAAGTCTCTTTAATTTAATAATTCAGGGTTAAGTCAACCATACTTTTATGTCTTTAAGTTTAAGTAAATTGATTAATCTTCAAGTTTTTGAAGAGTTCATAATCTGGTTCCCAAAATAAAGAAAACGTTTCTTTCTCCAGATCAAGTTTTCTAGCAGGTTTTGCCGGCGCGTGCGCATCCAATCCCATTGATGTTTGTAAAGTAAGTCTTCTAAGTTTGGATTCCTTAACTGTAGCATCATGACATTGGAGTATAACAATGCTTTCTATTTATTGATGCTTACCTCAGTTGTTGTATTCAATATATTATGCAAATATGAAATCGTAAAATGACCTCAAATGGTTGCTGACCTTGTGAAATTTGAATATTAAAGATCCACCTTACCCATTCCCGATTGTGCTGTTGTTCAAAGTGCTTAAATCTGTTGGCTATGGGATGAACTGTTATATAAATGCTATGTGTTATTATTATCATTATTGTTGATATTATTGTTATTATTATTATTATTATTACCCGTCTTATGGTATTATTGTTATTATTATTATTATCGTTGTTCTTATAATTATTATTATCAGCTTCGTGAAATAGGACAATTCATTTGACGTCCCTAATTCAGCATTGTTTTATGAAATATTTAGAAAATGTAAATGTAACGACATTAGGCCAGTTTTACTTTGAGACATAAACCAAAAACATGAAGGCCTTACCCCCCAACAAAATATTTCTTCAAATCTTCGTAGCTTTTTGTGCTATTCTTAGTAGTATCAAGACTAGCTCAGTAGGTGTATAAGAGCTATCACCAGATTTATTCTATTTGTGTCTTTTGTTTTTTTCACAGACCCGAATGATGAACCAACAGAGATTGAAACTAGAACCTGCTGCCGTAGGCGCTGCCGCATCCAACCAACCAATTGTTATCTACAAATCTGCCGCAGACTGTCTCGTTAGGGTGAGTTGGTATTCAGACTGTGTAACTCATGCTGCACAGTGGGCTGATCCCCTGCTTGCCTTAAAATCTTGATCCTTAGATTTTCCAGCTCTGTATCAGGCCATGTGTACTAGTGGGGCCCAGACTTGCACTTAACCTGGATGTGTTTCACCTGGGTCTGGGCATTGATGCCATCTGCCTTGTACACTGTCCTCGGCCAGCCACAGAGCTGGTCCCTACACTGTTTAATTACGGTTCTAAAGGGAACAGATAACAAGTAACTCATGCTGATTTTGATCACTATGGCTGGCTGTTGGGGTAATGTTATCGATAATAATAGGACGTGACATAGGTTCTAGATGAATGCCTTTCTTTTTCCCACAAGTATGTGTTGTTGTTTATTATCTTTTATTCTAGTGATGCTAATGTGTAATAATATATTGACTAAAATCATTGAATTGACTAATTTTATGTATGGATCTGTATCTTTAAATACGCTTGACCAATATGGCTCACTACTGAGCATAGGTTATCAAGGAACCCGGGGTAGTCTCCCCTGGCTAATCAGAAGTCAAGGAACTGGGGTAGTCTCCCATCTTGTCTGTTGAGTTGATCAAGCCCAATAGGCCAAAACCGTTGGATGGGTTTTCCATTTCCCCGAGATCGTTCTATTGTGAGTTTTAAGGGCCGTGACAAAAAAACAACTTTCATTAGGAAGCTCATGATTTGTTTTCGGTACTTCCCGAATAGCAAGGTCAAGTTACTGGGGAAAACCTTCTAACAATCTTGTCCTATACTGTTGATGCAAGGCCTTTTGATATAATTGCTAGAAAACATTATTATAACAAATTGGATGTTGGATAAAACAAAACAAGTGGCATTTGAACCACAGGCTTTCGTCAAGCAATTAACAGATAGACAATGAGGAACGGGGGCAAGCGATTATGGATATGTGTCTTGTTTCTGGGTATGTGTTGTTTCATGCCAAGCAAGCCCTATTAATGTTAAATCGTATCAGGAGTCCGTAGCACAGTGACTAAGTCGCTCGTCTTTCGTTCGAAAGGTCGCAGGTTCAAATCCCGGTGGAAGCACTGGTTTGTTTGTTTTTTCTCAAGACCTTGATACCACTTTGGCGCCTGGTCTTCCCTCGGAATAGACTCTAATGACAAATTTCCCCCTGGGATGAGTACAGAGATTTGATTTTCTTAATTTATTATTTATTTTTATTTAGGGAATTTATTTTATTTATTTATTCGCGGACCCCAACTCTTCCATTTAACCATTATCGTACCATGCCATCTTACTTTTCCTCCTACCAGACGGTGAAGACGGAAGGATTCATGGCCTTGTACAAAGGTTTCATCCCCAACTGGTTTCGTTTGGGACCCTGGAATATCATTGTATCCTTTCAACAGCAAAACAAAACATGTCATTTTAATACAAAAGTTACTTTGAAAAAAATCCATAAGGTCATTTTGTTTTCAGAAGTAAGGTAATGAAATAAGACTTTGAAAATAATTCACCAATCTAATCAAGGGGGGGGGGGGGGGGGGGTGATTTGTTTTATTGAAAATATTTTATGACTAAGCCACTGAATGTATTTAGAAAGCTAGATGTTTGTTAAAGTGTGTTGGTTCTACAAGTTACTGACCATTGACCAATGGTACGATTGGATGCCATATTTGAAAAGTTTGATAGTTTGTCAATGTTGGTTTTCAGCAATGCCTCATACTCATAAAAGATACTACCGATGAATCATTTTTTAAAAGCGCTATTGATTCAAATGATGGCGCAGTGCCTTAGTTACTCGCCTTTGAGTCGAGAGGTCGCAGGTTCAAATCCTGGTGGAAGTTTTTTAAAAAAACAGAATCAATGTCGAAATTGAAATATAAAAAAACCTGATCAAAATCAAAATAGGCGTTCGAGGCAAGATGTCGCAACAAGCAAGTTTGAATAGGCAGACATATGAATAGCATTAAGGTAGATGGGGTATAGTGGGTAACAAAAGTACTTTTGGGGAGTCAGGCGGTGCAGTGGCTAAGTCACTCACCTTTGGGCCGAGAGGTTGCAGGTTCAAATCTTGGTGGAAGCACTCCACCCCCTCCTCCCCCCCCCTTTTTTTTTTAAATGGCTAGAAGCAGACAGTAGATCAGTACCAGTACCAGGACACGTTGCATGCATGATGACTCAAGAGAGGGGAGGGTAGAATTAATAAAGGGAAGAACGGAGTGAGTGTTCACGTGTATTGTACTGTCATGACTGGGTGAGAAGCAAGTTTTTTAAAAAAACAGAATCGAAGTCGAAATTGAAATATAAAAAACCTGATCAAAATCAAAATAGGCGTTAGAGGTAAGATGTCACAACAAACAAGTTTGAATAGGCAGACATATGAATAGTAGGTATTAAGGTAGATGGGGTAGTAGATATTAAGGTAGATGGGGTAGCAGGTATTAAGGTAGATGGGGTATAATAGGTAACAATAGTACTTTTGGGGAGCCAGGTGGTGCAGTGGCTAAGTCACTCGCCTTTGGTTCGAGAGTTGGTGGGTTCAAACCCCGGTGGAAGCACTGGTTTTTTTTTCTCGAGACCGTGATCCCATATTGCGGCGCTGCTCTGTGGCTGACGCCTGGGTTATTCCGGTCTACCGTCGGGATAGACCCTAAAGACAGATTTCCCCCTGGGATGAATAAAGGGAGTATTAATAGGAGTGGACAAAGAGACAGATTTCAGATAGACAGTGGTAGGAGAGGGGGGGACCAAACGCTTCATTGATTTTCCATATTGTAGCCTTCTAGTTTGGGTCTGGGTGCGCTTCGGTTCTTTCACTTATAATACTTTTCCACATGCGAGGGCAAAGAAACTGAAGTCAATTTCGTATTTAAAAAATTGTACATCCCCTAGGCATTCCTTTCTTCAGCGCCTGTGAAAATCTTAAAGAACTTTCAAATCGGGAATACTTCGGCAACCTTACTTATAATATATAATGAATCAATTAAAAGAAAGATTGCAGATGTTGGAGATGGTTGATGCTTTTTTGGGTTGGTTTTTTGGGCTTTTTTGTGCGTGTTTTGGGGGTTTGGCTTCTTTTTTTAAAAGTTTTGTTTTGTTAATTCATCCTTTTGTTCCCAGTACTTGTCGTCTTCCTTAACACAGGCCCAAGTTCTTCATGACCTACGAACAGTTGAAAAACGTGTATTGACGAGTGGACTGTTATAGAACGTATTAATTAGGGATTTTGGTTTTAGCATATTCTTATACGAGTGTAAATAGTCGTTCAACAGCATTCTTTCCTTTGGGGTGGTGGATCATCAAATCAAGCTCAAAGACAAACAGAAAGTGACCATGACTCTCCATTTACTCACCGTGGCTTTTAATTTTTGATCTTTTACTTTTAAAGACTTTTTTTTTGCTTTTTATTATATCAAGCTTTTTACTTGTAGTGGTTTGTTTTGGAGTGGGCATTGAAAAATGGTGGTTATTGTATGTTTGATAAATGTAATTGTATGGTTAGATTAATGTAATTGTATGGTTAGATTAATGTAATTGTATGGTTAGATTAATGTAATCGTATGGTTAGATTAATGTAATTGTATGGTTAGATTAATGTAATTGTATGGTTAGATTAATGTAATTGTATGGTTAGATTAATGTGATTGTATGGTTAGATTAATGTAATCGTAAGGTTAGATTAATGTAATTGTATGGTTAGATTAATGTAATCAGAAGGTTCGATTAAAGTAATTGTATGGTTAGATTAATGTAATCGTATGGTTAGATTAATGTAATCGTATGGTTAGATTAATGTAATTGTAAGGTTAAAAGTTGTTCCAAATTCAAGGACGAAAAAAAAAATGTTTTTGCTTGCCGACTTTTAATTTTGTCATTGAATTTGTAGCAGATTGTTACTTGACGAACTGAACGAAGGATTCAAGTGGGCTGGTACGTAGTGGTAAGAGAAGAAGACATGTAGGAGGGGGAGCAGTTCCATCTACCAGTCCCAGTCTCCCTCATCATGATGATAAATGTTTTAATCGATTTGCACAGTGGTCTGGCTAATCCCAAAGATTTACCTGTCCAATGTCCACCTTGATGCAAAAATTATCATCAGTCTCTTCAAAATGTTGAATATTTTATTAGATTTTTTAAAGCATTTTTTTGAGTTTCAATGATACAACTCGAGCTCAATAATTATCATTCTAATGTGATGTCATTTATTTTGTGATCGTTATTATTATTACCAATTTTTGTTATTGTTGTTGTTATTATTATTGTTATTATTATTATTGTTATTATTACTATTATTGTTATTATTACTATTATTTGTATTATTATTATTATTATTATAGTGCTCTCCCCTTATGATAACGTTATAAGAACAATGTTGGATTTAAGAATACTTTTCTTTTTTTCAATTTGCAAGATTTATTTTCTATTATTTTAGATGATAAAAACGTAACATGGGGTATATGAACACTTTTCAGTTGAATTGAATTTGTTATTTTTTGGTGACCAAAGATCGCATCTGAATCTGACATAGATTTTTATTGTGAATACTTTTTAGCATACCAATACCATAACAACTGCTAAATCTCAGGGCCCTGTCATTTCATAATAATAGACAGTGATTGGTCAAAGACCATTTCTTTCGTTATCAATACCCATTTTATCTTCCGGCTTTGTTTAATTGTTATGATTACATTTCCTTCACTTGGCACAGTGGGCTGATCCCCTGCTTGCCTTAAAAATCTTGATCCATAGATTTTTCCAGCTCTGTATCAGACCATAATATGTACTAGTGGGGCACAGACTTGCACTTAACCTGGATGTGTTTTAACTGGGTCTACGTATCAATGCCTTCTGCCTTGTACACTGCCCTCGGCCAGACACAGAGTTGGTCCCTACACTATTTAATCACACAGTTCTAAAGGGAACAGATAACACACATGCACACACATTTCCTTCACTAATCCCAATCGTGATTTTCTTCCTTCTCAACCGATTTATTTCCTCTTCTTTATACATTCTCTGATTTTCCTTCCATTACTTCTATGTTGTTTTACACCACAGAGAGTTCCTCAAAACGATGAAATTGTAGTCTGAAATGGCCCCCAGTATAGAGCTTTATTCTCCTGCTTAATGTGTGTGTGCTCCCTCTCTCTCTCTCTCTCTCTCTCTCTCTCTCTCTCTCTCTCTCTCTCTCTCTCTCTCTCTCTCTCTCTCTCTCTCTCGTCTCCCTCGTCTCCCCTTCCTTGCATTCAGACATCTTTTTCACACGAGCACGCTGAACCCAAGTAGGTAAACTAAATGGCTGCCACTTTTCTTGCCCTTCTGTCCAAACTAACCATTCTTTCATCACCGGTGCATTTGTGTTTGACTTCTTTGATGTATTGAGATGGTGAGTCATCCCTACCAACAAAGATGTCTGTCCTCGTCATCAGATTTAATGTTTGCTTAGTCACTTAGAAAATTTATTTGGAAGCATTATTTGTGTTAACTTATTGTTAATGTCAACGAATTGTAATTTGTATAACATTCACATATTTATATCTTTACATTGTATTTGTATGAATCGACACATTTTAACCTTCTTTTTTTTCCCTTCTATTTTTGTTTTTGTTTTGTTTCTACTTGTTTAACAGCAATAATTACCACAAAGATTTGCCATATTTATTTATGTCAATGATAATGCAAAAGTTGACCATATTTTCTATGACATGACAATGACAGTAGTCTCCGCTTAAATGTACGGTCGCCTGGAGACAGGAAAAAACGTGTACTCAGACGAACCATACATGCCCTTATGTCTTCGTCAAATTTAAGTGATTTCAGATTCTAGTTAAAAGTTAAAAAGATTGTGTCAATGTCAACAGACCAATAACTCAGCCTCCCAACCCATTGGGGGCAATGAAATTGTCCACTATGTCTTAATTACAGTCGACATTGTACTTAGAGGGGTACCTTTATATATAGAAAGAATTCCGTTTCGTAGAATGACTGTGCTCTTAGGCGGAGACTACTGAATATATATACATGATATATGTATAATCTAAGGTATGTTTATACATTAAATGTGGATGTAGGTACACGTTATTTGAATATTGATTATTTGATCTTGAAATCTACACACCAATGTCTCGGTGAACGGTCCAGATAAGATGAATTCAGAGTTTTCTCATATCATAATATATATGTATATGTATATAGAGCCGTTAACTTGTCATTTTGTTTGTGAAAAAAAGATTGAATATTGCTGAGATATTGAGATTGATAACGCCAAATATGATGATCATAATAATAATAATGATACATGGCATTTATACAGCGCATAATCATGACCAGGTTATGCTCTATGCGTTTCACAATCAATTCCGTAAAAGAAGTTTTAGTGAAAATAAAATGTTTCAATCTTGCTTCAAACAAATTTACATTTGGTGATTCTCTTATATAACATACATCTAAGATCTCTTTCAAATGGTTTGGGGCTTCATCATTCAAACAATTAAACACAGGGCAATTTTATGATAATTGATTCTTTTGATTATGTGTGACCAATGCCATTCATATCAAATTGGAACAGAATGAGCTAGCCTCTTTTGTCTTGTTACCAATTTTGCAGCACTGTTTTGAATTGTCTGAGATAAGAGCTAATACTACACCTTGGAACAGAGAATTGCAATGATCAGACATGATAGTATAAATGTTGTAACAAGCTTTTTTGGTTACTTCTTTTGTAATGTGATTACGTATAGTAGCGATTTTCTTAAGATGGATATTCAATACGTTACAAAGATTCCCCACTTGACATTGCATTGATAAGTTATTATCTAATAACACACCAAGATTTTTCACTTTGGTAGAGGATGGTACAGTGTAACCATTTATATCCAAACTTATGACTGGCAAATCATTATTTCTTCCAACCCCACTGGTATTTCCACATAACATAATTTACGTTTTATCATCATTTTTCATTTCTGTAACACCGGTTTCAACAGAGCTAATTAATAAGTAGATGAATATGACTTGGAGAAAAATATATTAAGTGGTCTGTTTCTCTCGGATCACGCAACTCATTGGGTCTGGTTGTGAAACAATAGTACTGTACTACTATGCACTTGTAGTGTGAGAGTGAGTTCATTTCTTTTTCATTATTTCAACATTGACTTTAAACTTGAATGACTGTAAGTCCTGTTGGATGGTTGTCAGTGTTAAATGACGTTGATTGATTGTTACTTGTTGAGTATGCTATTTTACTGTCAGTTTATGGAGAAATGAATTCCATTTTCATGTCAATATTTTCTTTTATGATGGTATCATTTAAATCTTGATCCATAGATTTTCCAGCTCTGTATCAGGCCGTGTGTAGTAGTGGGGCACAGACTTGCACTTCATTTGGATACATAATTTGTATCTGGGTTTGCACATCAATGCCTTCTGCCTTGTACACTGCCCTCGGCCAGACACAGAGTTGGTCCCTACACGGTTCTAAAGGGAGCTGATAACAAACAAGTTATTTAAGCTATTCTAAATATGATATGATAAGATAAGATAAGATAAGATAATACTTTATTTCATCCCCGTGGGGAAATTCTTTTTACAGACGTGAAATTAA
>JARFNW010030312.1:0-14562 GCA_031763155.1 Dirona albolineata | reverse complement strand
TCGGTGACGATAAAGGCGCGTTTTGCACCGTCAGTCGCCACTTCTTCCAGCGCAATTGGCAGAGAACCGCGGCGGAAGTAGATAGACTTCGGAAGTTTATGCCACAACATATTTTCCGCTCGCTTGGCCACGGTTTTCTTGTTGATCAGGTGTTTTGGACCCACGTTTTCAGAGATAGAGTTACCACCCCATGAACCGCAGCCCAGCGTGAGTGAAGGGGCCAGCTTGAAGTTATACAGGTCACCGATCCCGCCCTGTGAAGCCGGGGTGTTGATCAGGATGCGCGCGGTTTTCATTTTGTCGCCGAAGAAGTTTACGCGCTCGCGCTGGTTGTCCTGGTCGGTATAAAGACAGGAGGTGTGGCCGATACCGCCCATGGCGACCAGTTTCTCCGCTTTCACCACCGCGTCGTCGAAATCTTTCGCGCGATACATTGCCAGGGTCGGAGAGAGTTTTTCATGTGCAAACGGTTCGCTCTCATCCACCACGGTGACTTCACCGATAAGGATTTTGGTGCTTGCCGGTACGCTAAAGCCCGCCAGTTCAGCAATTTTGTGCGCCGGTTGGCCAACGATAGCCGCGTTGAGCGCGCCGTTTTTCAGGATGATGTCCTGAACCGCTTTCAACTCCTGTCCCTGCAGCATATAGCCGCCGTGGCTGGCGAAACGCTCACGCACGGCGTCATACACAGAGTCGACAACCACAACAGACTGTTCAGAAGCACAGATAACGCCGTTGTCGAAGGTTTTTGACATCAGCACGGAGGCGACAGCGCGTTTGATATCGGCGGTTTCGTCGATAACAACCGGGGTGTTACCTGCACCCACGCCGATAGCCGGTTTACCGGAGCTGTAAGCGGCTTTCACCATGCCCGGACCGCCGGTCGCGAGGATCAGGTTGATATCCGGGTGATGCATTAACGCATTGGAGAGTTCGACGGAAGGCTGATCAATCCAGCCGATAAGGTCTTTCGGCGCACCTGCCGCGATGGCCGCCTGCAGCACGATATCCGCTGCTTTGTTGGTAGCATCTTTTGCACGCGGGTGCGGAGAGAAGATGATTGCGTTACGGGTTTTCAGGCTAATCAGTGATTTAAAGATTGCAGTAGAGGTGGGGTTAGTGGTCGGTACGATACCGCAGATAATGCCGATAGGCTCAGCGATAGTGATCGTGCCGAAGGTATCATCTTCCGATAATACGCCGCAGGTTTTCTCATCTTTATACGCGTTGTAGATATACTCAGAAGCAAAGTGGTTTTTAATCACTTTATCTTCGACGATACCCATGCCAGATTCAGCTACGGCCATTTTCGCGAGGGGGATTCGAGCATCTGCGGCAGCCAGGGCGGCGGCGCGGAAGATTTTATCTACTTGCTCTTGAGTAAAGTTGGCATATTCACGCTGGGCTTTCTTGACACGCTCAACAAGCGCGTTCAGTTCAGCGATATTAGTAACAGCCATAATGCTCTCCTGATAATGTTTAAACTCTTTTAGTAAACCAGCGCTCGATACGTCTGACAGTATAGACAGAGCCACTACGACTTGCGTTAGATAAAGTAAAACAAAGAGTTACTTTATGCTCTGGCGCGCTAACTTACTAAAAGAGCCTTACCTTAACATCATCCCTTTGTGACAGGTGACCTTCCTGGGGGGCGTAATCAAGATTACTCACTTCTGAGTACAAAATACGTGATTTAGATCAAGTATTGGCGTGGCTGATACCTTTCAGCTGGCTGCTTTTTAACCGATTCGATCAAGTGTAATGGAAGGGTTTTGAAATTAAAAAAACGATTAGCATTAAAGCTACAAATAACTAACATTCGATACATATCAACGGGTTATGCATATTTATAATCAATATTGCATGAAAAAAGCGTATGTTTCGCGCAGTTATTTTATGATGTTAATAGTCCGTTCCACTTCTCATGCACACGTAGTTATGTCTATATCTTCACAACCGTCTTGTGGATTTTAATGATGATTGGCAAGAATACTTGGATATCACTAATATCAGGGATGTTACGTATAATGTCTTTCCCTGGTTACGATATTGTACTTTAGGACTTCTTTATGGTATATAAAACAAGGGCCTGGAATGAATCGACATTTTGACGTTTTACAGCAACAACATCTTTCTTTATTCTTTCTTGGCCAATTTACCTTTTGTGCCTTTCGGTGTAAAGCTTAAACATCATAAACAATGTTTCGCCACTGGTTTCTATCCAATGTCTTCCTTTTTGCATCTACAAACTTACATCCCTTATTTTTGATGGTTTCTGTAATTACTTCCTGCCATGTTGTTTTTGGTCCACCTCTAGGTAATTTCCCTTACTGTTTACATTCTAATATTTGTATTGGTCTCCTACTATCATTCATTCTGTTTACATGTCCAAACCATCTGAGTTGATTTTTCTCTATTTTCTTTACTAAACTTTCTGTTTTCACTTCTTCTCTAATTCTGGTGTTTCGTATCTGATCTAATATAGCATGAAATTGTAATAATGTTCAAGGTACATTAAGCATCTCTCATATACTCATTTGACAGTTTTCAAAAAGAAAATTGTTTACTTCTCAATAAACATTTTGGCTTGTTTGAATGGCAGTAAATATACCTAATTATAAAGTGCATATATTTCCCCCAAAAATGGGGTTGCTTACTTTTCTCCAGTTATTCCTAAGGGAATTGATTGTAACACAGCTTTTGGTCCCATGGCTTTCACAGCAGCACCTATGGCATAGTCCATGTCCCCTTTGTATGAGAAATGAGGAGTGTCCCTCAAGTCTCCCATTGAAGTCAAACACTTTGGAATAAAATTTGTAAAATATGAGTCACTGAATATTAAATACATACAAGCAAAAGAGGCATATCACAAAAGATTGTTTCGATGTAATGAGAACTGAGCACATTCCAGACACCCATCATAAATGAATTTGACACGGACTATAGTCATTTTCAGCTTTCCAAATGTCAGACAAAATGGCTGTCACATTTAAAAACGAAAGCTAAAGAGAGTGCAGTATTATTTCCCCAGCTACATGGGATATCAGCGTCATCATTAAATCCCTGCAAATCACATGATCTGACCTCATTTTCTTTGTTGAGACAATGAATTGAAACTTTTCCTTTTGCTCTCAAGCAATGAGTTCTAAAGAGTGCTTCATTAAAAAATTGGATTACCATCAAGGTAAGTGAAAAGCTAACTTTTATTCTGTTATCCATTCGCTAATAAATAATTTATTTAATACAAACAAGCTCTCCAAAAGTGTTTTTAAAAATACATTTAAGCTGATGAATCTTATCTTTGAAAAGCAAATCACACTAGTTTTGATAACCTTGAATTATGATAAAGATATATCAAATTTTTTAAAAACATGACCTCAAACAGACAAATTATCACTTGTGCAGCCATTGTTTCCACAAAACTAGCCATAGTTAGCATCACAAATACACATGAAAATTTCTGTTGGCTTGGATTGCTACTAGGGTTGATATAAACACATTTCACAAAAGCAGCAAAACAAGATTATCTGGTTAAAAATGAAACTTGAAACATAGTGATAAAATGTTTTAGCTCAGATAACATACTTTGTCGAGCTGATAATTTTTTTTTATGACAGAACTGAATAATGCTCAAGCTTACCTTCGAACACATTTGGGGCGCAATTTTTCCAAGCACCTGTCAAAACAATTTTAAAAATATATATATACACATATGTTAATACATACATATTTATAAATCTATTATTTGTTACAAATTCACATCATCCAGTAAAATTTAACAGCACAAAGATGCTAATTCGCATAAGGCTTGAGCCAAAGCAATAAAACATGACATTTGGGGAAGGTCACAATACACTTAGTTTGCCGAGTTAGGATATACACAGACAATAGCAGGATGCAATGTATATTTGAGTTCATTTAAAAATAATTCATGGAGCATTGTTTTCAAAATAGAATATATTGTTCTTACTGAGAATCCAGTGGCCCATAACTGAAGAACCTGAGCCCATGTTGAATGAAACTGATAGCTCAATCCCGCTTCCATTGCCGTGACAATTTTTTGTACAGAAATAAGAGATTGATTTTTTGAACTTGTGTCACTCAGTTTGTCTTCCACCAAAGCTAAGCAGTCTGTTAGGAGGGACTGGAGAAGAGAAAGGAAGCTGAAGTATCATAATTACAAATCATATAACGTAAGTATTAAAAACCGAAATGTTTCAGAGGGCTTTTAAGAAACATGGGACATGTTTTGCTTGTTTTTTAATTGAGCTATGAAAAAAATATTAATGCTAGCATAATTGTGGTGAGATATTGATGTTTAAAAATGCACATGGAGCTGTCTTGAGTGAAGCAAAAAAAAAATTAAGAAAAAAGTAATGGATTACAGGCCTTTATTTCTTTGAATGTCAATCAAACAAAAACATTTATACTTGATGACAGACATTTAATCAAACTCTGATATTGAATTCATATAATGTAGAAATGTTTGAATTTGTACTTGATGAAATTTATATATTTTTATACATATATATATATATATCCATCTAGAAAAAAATAAGTTTGTTAGGCTGTGGCTTGGATCGGAGAAGCCACTTACAACAAAACATAAATCATTGCTACGTCACACAATTCAAGCAATACTAAAGATCCCATTCATACAATTCAAACATATACCTTCATTGTAGATACAGCAGCACCTGCAATGTCCTGTCTGTCTGAGAGCAGACAAGTCATACAAGTGGAGAAGAGCCTGGGAATGTGTCCAAGACACATGTTTACATCACGACTGGAGAAGAAAGTAGATATCAAAGCAAAAGAATATCTCTGACCATACCTTATATTGCATGAAATGGTAAAGGTATGCAGGCAACAATAAAATGTAAAAAAAAATTAAACATGCATCCTTTAAAAGGATTTAGAATTGCAGTTACTGAAATGAAGTACAGGCTTAACATTTCAGAAAAGTCGCCAACACATTTTCCCCCACTCTAATGTCAGCACTACATTTTTGTCACAACACCCTTTTCAGCATGTAAAAAAATCAATTCTGCTTACAAAGATTACTCAAGTTTCTACAACTATTCTCACTGACTCAAATTATCTAATTCAGTAAATGGTAACATAAAACACAGAAATTGCAAAAGAAAATGTTCTCATCAAAAACAAATATTGCTAACTTAACATCTTTGTTTGTTCTTTGAGAGCTCAGGACAAGACAAACTGAACTCAAAGAATGAGAAACATTATGCTATAACAATAAGCAATGATGCATTATTTCCTAAAACCCCCCCCCCCCCCCCCCTGTCCAAAACAAAACCAAACGAAAAACAACCAGTATCTATATTCCATCAAAATATCATGGACAATGACCTGCTTCTCACATTTGTCTCAAACTGTCACACCAGCTAATATTTGTTTCTTTTGGTTTTGCAAAGAAACGGCTTACACATACAAAAAGAAAGTAATTTACACTTCATACATACTTTGCTAAGCAAACAGCAGCAGCTTTCATGACACTGAGCCAGGCAATCATAGGCTGACTATCTTTTTCTGATGGCTGATAGTCATACAATGCCTGTGTGAAAAAAAAAAAAAATTAACTTGATGCAGAAAACATTATCTATATACAAACAAAAAAAGCCAAATCCATTTAATTAATAAAAATGATTTATACAGCTATAATAAGTTCAAAACTCTGTATCAACTATTCTATTTCTACCCAGATAGGACTACATAGAATTTATTGACTCCAATGGTGTTGGTGGTTCACTGGTTAGGCTAATGGACTCAAAGATCAATTTCGAATCCTGGCACAGCTATCAATGTCGGGTCTGTATCTGTATGAATGCTGGAGTAGACTCTTTGGAGAGTATAATGACTCCAGGGTGAATGTATCTAAGAAAATGCGGAGCATTGATAATGCAGCCAGCTGGCGCAAACACGAATCTCTCACATCTTGGTGCAATGCAGGACACATTTCCAACCGAATAAAATTTGTCCATCATGCAGAGATCACAACAAACACGTCCTCTATCTTATTGGTCTTTGGGAAAGTAAATGTAAATTTGTAAATGTAAGGAATCAAGCACAGGTGAGCCAATAGATTTCGTAGTCGTATGTATAAATATTGAATAGACAGTTTTAGGTTCCAGACATTCACCTATCCATTCACTAGCCACCATAAATGTTGCTGGATAGCACCAACAGCCCAGTTGTTGCTTGCTCCCCTGGGAGTTGAGAAGGATATTAAATGACACAGCCTGCTGAGGGAAAAATGATGTTAAGCATGCAAGTCTGTAAACTTGTACAGGGTAGAGACTATAAACACATCTTTATCTACATAAATCTAAGACAGAATGAGCAAATACAGGAATAAAGGTGGTGGTGGTGGGCTAATGCATATCGACAGTGACAAAAATAACCTCCAAATCCTGACTTACAGTTATAATTTGACCATTCATTTCTGCTGGAAGAGATTTGGACTTCGGCTGTGATAGGAAAAGACGGTACAGAACTTCCATGCAAGATGAACGTACCACCTGGAGAAAAAAAAAATTTCAATGAAAAACACAAGACAATTTTTTAATGGAAACTATTATTTCAATCTGTTGTAATTTTTTTATTTTTTTATTTATATAATGTAACATAAATGATTTTATGAAAACTTCAAAGCTTAAGAATGGAACAGAAACAAAGAAATTACCACGTCTGTTAGTGTCATCAGCCTCAACAAAACCTCACACAAGGACTTGGTTTCAGTGTATGGAAACAGTCCAATTAACTCTTTCAAAAGGGACAAAATGTGCAGAATATCAACTCTGTTGGTGAGACCTGGAAATATGAAACAGAAGTGACATTCATATTGCATCAATTCAAAAGAACAAATTTATTTGACAATATATCAATACCATATGATAAAAAAACACAAACACACTTGTAAAAACTGCTAATCACTTCACAATATTTTAAACTCCATGCACATCTTCCAAGATAATCATTTTGTTTGAACAAGACTTCCAAATAAAGATATCCAATAATTTCAGAGAGAAAAGCATTGCTAATGGTACAGAAATTGACATTGGATTTGCCATTTGATGGATGTTAACTCCTGACGTAAGAGGTTTCACTCACTGCACCATGATTAGGGCTTTCAGAGCATGTCATAATTTATGTGTCAGTCGGACTATTTCATTATGGTATTGATCGAGAAAAATAGAAAAATAAAAGAACAATGACAATCAAATCATTCCACATTACTTCATACATACCCCCAGATGATTCTATTTCTTTTTGGCAATGTTTGGCTGTGATAGAGGCTGCTGGGTGGAACTGCGGTGCTTCCTCGCCTTGCATGAAGATGCTGCCACGCAACACCACCATAATATTTCGCTGGGCAGCTTTGCGCAACTAAGTGAGGAAAAAAACAAGGGAGGAAAGAAATCATATATAAACTGTATAATACAGTGGGAAGGGGAGAGAGAGAGAGAGAGAGAGAGAGAGAGAGAGAGAGAGAGAGAGAGAGAGAGAACTCTCTAATACAGGGGGTAGGGGAGTGAGAGAGAGAGAGAGAGAGAGAGAGAGAGAGAGAGAGAGAGAGAGAGAGAGAGAGAGAGAGAGAGAAGGGAGGGTAATATTAAGTCAATTATTTCACAAGTAACTGTTAGTTATAAGTATGATGATATTAATCATAAGTAAGGCACAAAAAAAAATATTGCGGTTTATTAACTGTGTAGCCTTGGAATCTTAACTAATAATAATAACCAAAAAAAACCCCCAGAAGTATGTTTGTAATAAATATCCAATTCACGATTACCATTGTTTCAGAGATTATAATACCCTTGTACCATCATCATCAATTTTTAACTGTTTCAAAGTTACTGATTCATTCCTAACCCTGCATGGTTTCAAATCTGAAAAGAAAATGTTTTCTCTAAACATATAATTTTTTTACTTATCATTCCATCAAATTCCAAACCTCCCTATCCATCACGTGAAAGAGGCACAAACAAAATGATGGGCATATATCAGCACAATAAGTTCACTTAACCCTCTAGTGCCCAGTGTACCAAAGTTGGTACATCGTTTTTTGGGGGGTTTTTTGTCCTTTAATGCCCAATATGCCAAATAAGGCACATGCTGTCATTTTTTTAAATAAAAGTTATGTCATGAAAAAAAGGCTGGAACCATGTCTCTCGGTCCATTTGGAGTGTGTTTTATAAAAAAAAAAAATTGTTCTACATAGGCATTAGAGGGTTAAATTTAAAAATATCATGAACAGAAAGTATAGTGATAAACTTATTTTTGTTTGCGCATATGCATGATTAAATGAATGATTAAAATAACTACCTTGGGCTTTTTATGTGATACAAAAGCTAGGAGAGCCCTGAAAGCTTGTTCTGTAGAAGAATCCACCCAAACGCTTGGTTGCTGAACCCTCAGGAGACTTGCCAGACATGACAATGACTAAAAGATTAAAATAAAATAAATGAATTGAATAAGGGAGGGGGTAATAAGTAATACGTTTTTTAAAAGAGCGGCATTGAAATGACATGACCTGCCATGAAGGAAGCATGTGTTCTACCACAGAAAATAAAGCTCAAATCTAGCCACTAATGAAACTATGGTTTTTCTTGTTTGTTTCAAGATTTGCAGTATTAATCATTAACTCATTCTTTGGCTGAAAAAGAAAATATACTCATGGAATACATTTTTAAAATAAAAGCGCTCTTGAACGATGGTGATAAATTTTTCAAACATAACATAGATTAAAGGGGTAAAGCAAAAATTGTAATAAAATACAACTCTCAAATTATAATTTGTCTGTAAAAAGATGACACAATACAAAAAGGATTGATTAAGGTCTGTATTACAACAAGATGCCAGGTATCTAAATACACAAGATTTGATCTTGATCGTTTGTAAAGCAGCACCTACCAACTACAATGCACCATGCTATTTAAAAACAAAGCTTTAAATACAAGTTATCAATAGAATATAAGATAAATATATCATTTTATCCAAATTAAAACCCAATTCCTTATTTCTTACTGGTTTTAAAGGTGAGAGAATGTTTTTCTTCACACATTCCGTAGTAATAGTCATCAGTGTTTTCAAGACTTGAGAAAATCTACTTTGCAACACAGATACAGGAACTCTGGAAGAAAATGTATATCAAATATAATCAAATGAAATAATGAATAACACAAAACAGATTGAATCTAAAAGAAATCCCTTAGCAATCTTTTATATTTAAAGACTAAAACTAAACAATGTTCCAAATGCAATTTGTACATAACAAAATGATAAAAGTAATAATAAAAGATTTACTTACTTTTTCATAACAATGCCAAGCAAATGAGCCATTGCCATTTTTGACTCTGCCTTGTCAGCTTCTTGCAAACTTGTAACCTGAAACAAGTTAACAATAAAGAAAACTTAAAAAGTATAAGGGTGTAATTCTATACATAAAATTAAGGTGGAAACAAAAAAAGAGAGACAAGAAAAAGGAGAAACTAAATAATTCTTTGAAGAATGTTTTTTTCGGGATTGTTTTTTTCCTTGGGAAAGAGAATAAATCTAGTCCTAGTGCCTATTTTGTGGTGCTGCCCACGCTTTGGTAATTTTGGTCCTTTTCCTAAATATACTCTAAAGACAAAATACCTTCTTGTGGGTAAAATATATAACAGAGGCAATTTTTATAACTTACATCATATTTTTTATCATCATTGTTAACCTACCACAGAAATCAGTGATTTTTGTTAATTTGGAGAAAAAATGTGTTTTAAGGGATCATTTGCAAGGCCTAACAACATTCATCTATTGACACTTAACAATGAAAACACAGTGAGATCACTTTCTAAAAAGGTGATAACACTCACTACTTCAATTGCAAATATTTTTGGGATACGGATAACACACCATCATATATCTAGTATCAAGTTAAGCTTTAAATCTGAACATAAATAGGTTCCTCCTTTGGAACAAAATAAAAGAAATATAATGTGAACGGTGAAGTAGTATTTTATTTACAACACTTACCAAAACAGCAAAATATTGGACATCCTTGCCTTCACCTCCTTTTTCTTTTATGACTTCAGTGACAGCTGCCAGTACTGCCAGAATCTAGAAAAGAATTACAAAATTCATTTTAATGAAGCTCTGACCAATTAATCAATAGTCAAAAATAATAGGTCATTATTACTATTGAGAAAAATTACATTGTGATTTCATTAGGGCAAAATCAAAAATCTTTTTATAGTGTAAATACTCAATTCTATTCTAATACTTGATTTTAAAAATAAGTATGAGGACATGCAAAGATACCAAAATCTAACATTACATGACAATCTTGACAGCCTCACACAAGGAAGCCTCTTTTAACAAATAACAACGAGTCTTACAATTCATGAATACATTGCCCATCATAAATATCAATCAAACAATGAAATTAGAAGTTAATTTCACATATAATAGGAAATAAAATCTTAAATACTGCATTAAGTACCTCTTTTTGCACTGATGAATTGGAGTTAATATATCGATGAACTTGGTTGAAGGTAGCATTCGTACATCCTGTCATGTTTGTCGCCCAAGTGTTGAATGTAGTTCCACCAACGGAAGTGGCGTCATCCTGAAGCATGGCCTCTGTGAAACCCCCTGTGGCTGCATTATGTTTTTCTAAAGCTTCTAATGTAAGTCCTGCTTGTGAACCTATAAAAAGAAGAAAAGAAAATTTTTATCCTTAAAACAAAGGTCGTCTCTACATTTTCTAAAAGTCCAAGTCACATTTGACTGATCACAACATACAATTGGCAGAGCGAGATAATTTGTGAGCAGATTCTGGTTCTGCATAAAATATTTACACTACACTACACCCAGTTTCAAGTTTCAGACCATTTTCAGTGGGTAAATGATGTTAATTTATTTTTAATCTTGCAGAATTACGTCATTCAAAGATAATAATGAACAAAGAAAAAATTTATTGTACAAATGTATAAGGGCATCTTAATTTGAAAGGGAAAATAATCACAAATTTGTATTGTAATCAAACACAATTCATTCCATTATTTTCACATCTTTTGCATAAAAACGTGACGGACATATGAATATATACAAAATAATCTCCATTATAACGAGTCATTACCCAACCAAACACTCAATCTCAAATGAAGAAAATCTATGACTATATTATATATATAGTAGTATGATGATATTGGTCAAAGTCAATGTCTAGCAATGTGCTACTGTAAAGCGCTTAGAGCATGGTGATGATCGTGGATAAGCGCTATATAAATGCCATTTTCATTTATTATTATTATTATTATGTGAGTTGGGGATAATTATAGATAGAACCTGACAACCACTTAATTATATCGCTCATTGTAGCAGCTGGGGTCTTGTTGTTTCCGGTGTTCAACATAAATGGGATGATGTACTACACGCTTTCCATTTTCAATGCTAGAGTGAGACCTTGGTTATTTTATATTATATATTAAGTACATAATATATATATGTTTATATCCTCTGTGTTTTTCATTTTCTTACCCAGGTATGACGATGATGAAGCAGGAGATGCAGGAAATCAAGGCCCAAATGAAAGTGAAGTTATGAACTTGATATCAAAATATCCTTTTCATACCTCAAAATGGTTTTGATTGCCGTAACACATTAGCCCCCCCCCCCCCCCCTTCATTTTTTTTCTTCTATTTTTGTTTTGGTTTTTTTTTGTTGAAAAATCACGACATATTTTCAGAAAATTTGTGTTTTTTCCTGGAATTAAGAACTTTAATGCGAATGTTAAAATTTATTTTTGATATTTATCAACGTGAGAGATCGAAAGTGATTTCTAAGCGCTCTATATGTACCAATGTAAGCTGGGCAATACTCAACTTTTACCCTCTTTGATTTTACTATACGGCACAGTGCAACATTACATTTGCCTGATATAAGATCTAGGATCGCACTGAAAGGTAGGCCTAGTTATTTACTGGTTCAAAATGGCGCCTGTGTAACAGTACAACGAAACGTAAAATTTTGGAAACTTACAAGGGGGGCATATTGACGGTTTGAGCTTGGTTAAGGCAATGAGTTAAGATTTGAATATCACTTATTCATAGTTGAAATGCCATAATGGTCTTTTGTTTGGGTTAATCTATTAGTATTTTTTTTAGATATTTAAGAAAATTGTTGGGGGTTTTTTTTGGGGGGGGGGGGTATTTAAAAATATATATATTATTGGGGGGGGGGGGTGCACGCTAAACAAGGTACTGAATTTTTTTGCCTATTGGTTTAGTGATCCATACTTTTGAAAAATATATAGTCTCTATTGTTAGAATTTAATTGATGATTTTAAAGTCCTTGACCTTGCACACTAGCCAGCACAAAGAGGCCCTGCTGCTTGTCCTCAACAATTCACCTGCAGGATCAAAAAGTCAATCTGTGAAAGTAAGTAACACTTTACATACCAAGGACTACTTAAGTGTTCGTTTTCATCATTAATGTTATTTGCCAACAAAGATTTAAGTCTTCCTATAACCACATATGCATATGAAGCAATGAATGAAGAATTAGTTCTACTGCCGGTTTGAATTGTAAACGCTGCTATGTATCATAAATATCAAATATCAGAATATTAAAAAATTGTATTTTAATTAAAACAAGGAACAAAGAAACATGATGCTTGTGTTCACCAACAGTACTCAATGGTACAGTATTGACTTATATACAGTTTATGCACTTCCTGACATGCACACCCCTGCAAAAATTATATGGAGGATGAAAACAAATGCTTGGGGACTATTTTTTATGTCTGTTGTTACCAACTTTGGCTGTTATTCCATTTCTAATTTTCCGATACCATTTTTATTAAATTTTATTAAATCCTTTTGGGCCTTAGAGCACCTTTGTGGATTTGTGCACTATATAAATTGATTATTACTTACTTACTTGAGGCTTATAGAGTCAGTGCTTATCCCAGTTTCCATTGCTTGAAGCGGACAGTGACAATATGTCACCCTTCTGGATAGGATGCTGGTCTATCACAGATTACTTCTCCAGCTGCAAGCTGGTACCCATTTTGAATTGAGTGAAGGAATTGGAGTAAAGTTTCTTGCCAAAGAAAAACAACAAAGTGACTGGGACAGGATTTGAACCCAAGACCTTCGTCATGAGAGTCTGCTATCTTAATCACTAGGCCACCTCGCCTCCTTATTAAGTACAGTGGAACTCAGTTATAACGAGAGCCTCCGTTCCAATCAAAAATACTTGTTATTCCCGGAGCTCTCGGTATTCCCGATTTCCAAGGGAAACAATCAATATTTATACCAATGACTTAGTTTAGGGTTACTATTAATATGGTTATTTCCCTTGTTTTGCAAGGACTGCGAAAGGATTTTTATTGCTTTTGACTGAGTGAGAGTTGCGAGTCGACCAATGACAATGACACGCTGTGGTTAGTCGAGTGGGCAGTGGCGTGTTATGTGTGTTAGCCGCATATAACTGTGTTACTTTCTCCCACTCTACAGCTTTATTGTCAATGCGTCTTACGAATGTGTGTTTGAATGTGTGTCGGTTGGAAATTACGATAATTATTGAAAAATAACTCGTTTCGAGTTCTCGTTATTACAGGTCTTTGGATCGCTTGATATCGTTATAACAGCTCTTTCTCTAATAGAGAAATAATAAGGAAAAAAACGGGGATTTGAACAAGTCTCGTTATTCCCGGGTTCTCGTTATTTCCGATGCCGTTAAACATGAAGCACCACTGTAACTTGGTACATTTCATACTTTGATTAACAACATTTTTGCTCCCCAGGACAAAGCAACAAATGTGGTCATGACTGTGCTTACCAACTTCAAAGGCGATATGGATCAGACAATCAAGTCACTTGATGGGAAAAACCTGGATATGCTGATGAAATACATCTACCGGGGCTTTGAAATGCCCTCAGACAACAGAAGTGCTATTTTGCTTACATGGCATCAGAAGGTGAGGAAGGGGGAGGCAGTGTGAAATGTGACTGATGTGTTTTTTTTATGCTTAGTGTGGGGGGGGGGTGGGGGGGTATATATGTAGTAGTTTCATAGGGACATAGTAGTAGCAGTTGTTGTAGATTTATTAGATTTTCAAAAAATATTGTGATTGTTGTTAACAAAACACAGAAAGTTTTTGAGTTTAACATCCTGTGTTAACCTGAATTCACTTGCTACGGGTCCTGCACCTGTTGCGGGAGAGCTCTCTTAATGCAATTGCACAGATCCCGTAAGCCCTGCGTGATGAAAGTATGTATTTCTTTTTTTCTTTTCTTTTTTTTTTTTTGCTGGCTTGCTACTACTAGTCACAGTACAGATACATGAACGGTGCTAAATGCTAGTGCTGCTATGTTTCCCAGAACAATTGTTTTTCGTTTTTGTCGGAATAGGGTGACCACCCCCCACCAAAAAAAAAAGAAGAATTGATCATGACATAATGATGACAATATTCATATTTGTTTGTTTGTTTATCGAATCCCCTTTATACCGCAATAAGCAGTGTAGGGACCAGCCATGTATCAAGCTCTGAAG
>JARFNW010030201.1:0-14562 GCA_031763155.1 Dirona albolineata | reverse complement strand
AAGTCACTTATTTAAATTTTGACCAAAACTGGTCTCGAAAAGGAAAAGTTTGCTGCCCCTGAGTGTTTTCCGCCATATGATTATTGGTCAGTTGATGCGCTTTTTTGTTTTGATTTGGCTGGTCTGCATAATTTCATAGAAATCAAAGGTGTGAATAAATACTGGTGTTGTACATTTGACACCCCACCCCGTATCAGTCCCAGTGATAAAAATGTTTGGGGTAAAATAATAAAATCTTATTTTTATCTATGAAAATCTGAAGAAAGAAAGCTTTAAAACCGTAGACAAATCATGCCAAGTGAGATTTTATAGATAGAATTTTGTCTTTCAGGTGTGTCAGAAGAATTTCTGACTCTGATCAAGGCTTGTCATCTCCTACCTTCTTGGATGACCAACTTGGCTAGAGCGGTAAGTGTTAATTTTTGTAATGTGACCACTTAGATAGATTTACGTGGTTTTCCTTTGTACCGTTTTTGGGTTTGATTCTTTTAAATTTGTTTTTTTGCACCTTTTTTTTCTTGGGTGGTTGGGGGGTGGGGGAGAGTTTCAATGACTTCTGTTTGCATTTAAGGTCAGGTTGTCACAAGTAATCTTTATTAATTTTTTTAAAAAGTGATTATGTGGCAATCCATAATTCTTGTTCATTGTTGACAAAGGAATTTATAAGGGGAAAAGTGAAGCAGATAATTCAATGAGCATTCATTCATTTTCCATCTGTTGTCATTGAACCTTGTTCGAGCTTGGGTAAAAAAAAACCCCACCGAACTTGGTCCATTGGTTTCTAGATCGGTTGCAATAATTAACAGGACTTTACACGGCAACAATTTTATCTTTTAGAATTATCAATTTGCTCCCCAGCCTCCTCGCTCCACTGGTCGATCTCAGCCTGGATCATCCAAGGCACCGGTAGGATCTTCAGCCCATTCAACTGGCCATCCTCATAAACCCATTCCGTCTGCTTCCTCTTCTGGTGGAGGCCATCATCCCCATCATGCCCAGATGCGTGATCCTTCAAAACAAGCCCCGTCCCAGCCCTCATCCCTCCCAATCACCTCAGACTCCTTCAATAGCCAATCAAATGCCAGTATCACTGCTTCATCAGCACCGCCTATACCACAGGGTGATAGTGGTTCGTCCTCAGCTACCGCTATATCAACATCCTCTAGCTCTCACCCACCGGGACAGTCTCACCGCGGCAGCAGTAACAATGTCACAGACCCTCATCCCCTCCATCATCATCACAGAGAAGGAAGACCTCCCCACCCGACTGCAAGTGCCTCTGCGTTACCTCGCCAGGGGGCTTCTTCGTCTAGTAGCCGCCACCATCCTCATCAAATGCAACATCAACAGCAGCATCAAAGATCTCATCCCAATGCCCCTCGCAACAACGGACACCACAAGCCAGCACCCGCACCCACTTCTTCATCTGGAAATAATCGCATCCCACCCACCAATCCACAATTGTCGTCATCCTCTCGCCCCCCAGGCAGCCGTCCTGCTAATCACCCTGGCTTGGCCTCGTCCTCATCCTCATCCAGCCTGCCTCACTCGTCTAGACAGGATTATCCCCGGAGACCAGATGCACAAGACAACAGGCGTTCTCAAATCCAAGCTCCCTTGGACAAATCAAACCACAATCACTCTACCCCCCCACCTGTTTTAGAAAGTATCAACTCATCATCATCTCAGCGTGAAATGTCCAAGGGCACTCCGCCAGCAAAACCCAGCACACCCCCAGAGCCTCCATCACCTCCGTCACAAATAAGTGATTTATCCTCTCAAGGAATGGACTTTCTGGCATCCCCTTCAGAATCTAGCAATGGTTCACAGTCTTTAGATCCTAACAAGCATCGCATGCCTAATTCGGGCCCCAAATTGAGCTTGTCGTCGTACAGAGAGAGGATCGTAGCCAAAGTTCGACCTGGTCCCAATTTTAGCCAGAGTGACAGTATAACAGATGACTCTGGCATCCAGACAGGAGCTTCTGAAGAAAATAATTATAGCTTGGAAATCAACAGTTCCTCAGCAGTTGACTCTCCGGCTAATTCTAGCGTTCAATCTGCTGTATCTACCCCAGACTTAACCTCAGCTTTTAGTGTTCCACAAGACAGTCCTACCAATCCTCGTATTAAGCTCAAAGTGAAGAGGGATTCATCCCATGGAGGAGAGAAGCACTCTGTGAAGTATGCCGATTCCGGTTTGAAGATCAAGATCAAACCGCTAAAGATGGAAATGAAGGAAGACGAAGTTGCAGGCCCCAGTGGGTTTCGCTTTGCCACTCAGATGGAAGAGGGAGAAGTGGTAGACAGTCCGGGAAGCACCGGCAGTAGCGACAGGAAATCAGAGGGCAGTCTGAAAATCCGCTTGAACATTTCAAAGTCTGGAGGCAGCGGAGACGCAGGATCAAATGGTTACACTGGAGACTCTTCAGATCAAACAAGCAGTCACCGCTCCCACCACCATCACCACCGTCATCGCAGTCACCACCACTCCCACAAAAGTAAGAAACACAAGTCTGACTCGTCACGCCACGAAGGGAAGTCCTCAAAGAGATCCGCCGAACACCACGAAGAGAGAGCGGCCAAAGCATCACGTGTGGACTACCTGTCTTCTTCTGACCCTCAGTCCAATCTATCCTTCCGAGGATCGTCCCTGCAGCATCAAAACAGCGGCTTCAGCATCAATGAGGCTTTCTCCTCCACAATGCCCAGCATTATCTTTGATGATGAGGAGGACTCAGCTCTGTCTGTACCGCCACCCATCACCCCCACCACGGATTCGTACCAGGTATCCTCCGGGAATCGACTGTTCCGAGGTTCCTCCAGAAAACACCCGTCCCTCCATTCTATGAACGCGTTGCCAGATGACAATGCAGTGCCTCCTCACCACCAGCGATTTCACCAGCTGATTGCACAGCACCGCGCCAATGAAGCAAAGAAACCCCCTCTCCCTCCCCTACCTGCCTCAAATCAGCCACCCCCTCCCCCTCCTCCCCCACCACCACCCCCTCAGGGCACAGCATAATGTGTCTCTTTCTCTTTTATTATATTATTATTTTTTTTAATTCATTTCTTCATCTGGATATATGTGTATGTATATATATTGTATGTGTATGTCAGGTCACATGTACATTTATATATATATATAAATATATTTGGTTATTGTACAGATCATTTTTTCATTGGACCAAGTGCTATTATTACTTAATTGCTTTCACTGCTTGCAATTAAGAAATGTTCATTGCAAGGTTTTATTTATTGCTTCCCATGTACGACAAAATGACCGGTAAATCTTAGATGAAATGTAAGCGCATTATTTGGATACGATGGATATGAACCTGGATATATAATATATATACACAGTATTTGCTGCCTAAAAAGTGTTTTGGTAAAGCTTTCCGGCTGATTGAGTCTGGCAAAATATTCATATTTTATGGACAAGACATGGCATGCAGTAATGATTCAACATCAAGTCATGCTGTTGACACTATTGCTATCATTTGGCAATTTAATGCTTCACTCAGAATTTCTCATTCTATCCAGGTGCTGAAGTGCGATGTCCTTCCCACATTGGAGATTTACTTTGGGAGTAAATGTATGACTTTAGTGAGGATTTCAAACAACTCACGTTTTCTCTTCATCACTGATTTTATAAACATTAAAAAAAAAAAAAAAGATAAAGAAAATAAAAAATTAAAAGAAAAAACTCATATGGATCTGCTGGCGCCGCCCCCCTTTCCCCTCCGTAAAAAATGTAAAACTAAAAAAGTTGTTTTATTAGTTCTATTTTGTATAAGTTGTGTTTATATCTCTCTATGCTTCATTATGAAATGACAATGTGCTGGTTTGAAGTATTTTTTAGCGAACAAGTGTGAAAGCTTGTTTGGAATGAACTTAATCAGTTGTTTTAGTCAACAGTTTTGTCAATGACAATGACAGTCATATTTTTGTTAGAGGGAGGATGATTTGAATGGGCATTGGAATCTATTTGTTCATTGTTTGTAATGACCCTAAATTGGCTAAAAATGTCATTTTGTTCACAAGTGAATATTGTTTTGTTTTTTTAAAGAAATTTTTTCCCCGCCGTAATAGTGAAAATGATCCGTAGATAGCAATAGGTTAGCAATGATTGTAGAATTGTATTTTGTTTAGAATACTATTTCCAAATTAATGTTGTCGCTGAGTATTTCAAAATTAGTTTGCGTGGCTAAGTCATTTTGGATTGTGCCATCAAGATCAGTACTTTTTGTTGTTTGAATGAAATGTCTTTGATGTGTAAATACATTTTTATTTAATTATTTTTTTAAAAGTGGAAGAAATGACGCTAAAAAATATAAATCAAGATTCTGTGCCTGCTATATATGTATAATTAAATGCAATGTAGGAAATCTCAATTTATATTTTAACTCTCTGGCTGCTCGTTGCAAAGACAGAGCCACCTGTCAGTTCGTACTTCGCAATTTATTATACTTTTGAAATTAATACTTGTTGGTAGAACGAAGTCGTAGGAAGTCATCCTTTTAAAAAATAAAGCCAACCATTGAAATCATTTTTCTTGTTGAATGAAAATTTGAACTTTAGTAATTTAAAAAAACCTTTTTATGACCTGAAAGTGCTTATTGCTCCCTCCATTGGTTCTGGGTCAGATGATACTCGACTTGTTTAGGGAGCCTGGGTCACATACTGTAAGTATTGCATTTAATTTAATTTTACCAACAGAAGTAAATGGTAATATGTTGATTGGTTGGGAGACCAAAGTTAAAGAGTGCTTAGCACAGAAAATTGTCATTTCTACTTTGTGTAATGGAAAATATTAATTTCTCATCATGAAGGAAGCTATGGTAGATTATGTGCTTTTGTGACCATAACACAATGACCATGTCTTTCATTTGTTCTACGATATATCTACATCCGTATGCTCACCTCCTTTCATTCATTCATTCATTCCTTGTTATTACATCTTAATGTTTGTAGGCGTTCTTATTGTCAATTAATCAACAGATGCTTAGGGTGTTATCAAATCTTGTTAAAATCACCATATATATGTAATCCTGGTGTTTAAACAATCTATCCAGTATATGGACCAGGACCAAGAAGGATTTTTGTTGAGGATTATATCTTCTTTGTTTTTAACAACTTTGTCATTTAGCTGGTAGGCATTGACTCCTCTCCATCTTGAGCTAAGCAATTGCTGGTTTCTGGAATGGGAAGGAGTGCTAATTTCCAACACAAATGCCAAACTTGACATTCCGAAAGCAACTGAAGAATGTTGGAAAGTAGGATTCAAATGCATTTCACAGCAGACATTTAAAGGGTTCATCAAAGGTGCCTCAGTGTGTAGGCTATATGACTACATGCTAGCCGATCTAAACTCTTTACTGTCAGTGTAAATGGAGTCGAGAGCTTTAAGATTGCCATAGTAGAATAGTAAAGCCTGAGAATTTCTTCTCTGTGCAATTAGAATTTATATGTAATCAGATTTGTCATTGATTTGTGATGTAATCTTGACACAGAGTAGAGGAACTCGTGATTTTTGTTTGTTCATGACATTGACATAAATTTTGTATTGATGAACTATAATATGTATGTGTATTGGGTTTGAGCCTCAACAAATGTCTGTTGTCATGGCATGGCAGGGAATTAGTATAGAGCCTGAAGGGGGTAGTGTAGATTATGTATGTGACGTGTTGTACCTCTGGACAGGGCATTATTGATGGTGTGATTGTGATGTGATGTAGAAATTACCCTGCAGAGAATAGAAGAGGGCTGGTACCCCAAGTTGCTTGAAATGGGTTGGCTGAAATGACCCATTATTGTGCTTTACATTTTCGTGCATTGGTTATCTTGTTCTTTAAATTGACAAGTTATAATTCAGGTTAAAAACGTTTTTACTATATTATTGAATTGTCTCTTGATTTGGTTATGATTTTATTGTATAAGTAGATAAAGACTGCGTAGAAACCAATAGAATGTACAGGAGTCTCTCAACATCCACACAAATACATGACATCCACGTTCATCCCCTTGTTATGTGTTGTACTAAAACAAACACTCAGTGGACTTTGCATTCAAACCCCATTCACATCAGTCCACCAAGTTTTTCACAGTTTTATATATGATAATATGTTACATATTTGTCCTTTTGTAATTTGTAGCTGGCCCAAGGAGATCAACTTTTCAGCAGTCCACTGCAATACTTTCTCTAAATTAATTTAATTGTTGTTTGATTATGTTATATATAAATATATAATGTGAAAGAAAAATAGTTTTTTTTCCACCCCTCTTCAAATGTTGTATCAACCAATTACCTCAGTTTGAATAACAACTGCTGCCCCTTTGTCTCTTGTTCGTATTGAATGGAAATGATGTCAGTCAAATTTATTTCTATTGTGATTACATGTGTTATTGATTGTCAGATTATTATTATTATTATTATTATTATTACTATTATTACTATTACAACTACTAGTTCTACTACACCTACTACCTGTTATTCAGCCTTTTGTAAGTTTATATTGAAATGAAATGTCATATTTTCTGATACCCGTTTCATTCATGTCCACTGATTATCTTGCTGGATTATTAGATTCCTGGTAATCAACATTTAACTAATATTGAAGTCAAGTTGGGAGTGTGGAGTTAGAGAAAGAAAGTTTGATACGCTTTTCAAATATCTTATAACCTATTTGAATTGACTGTTCACTGTTTGTGTGTAAACTCAGTTTTTCAATGTTTGGTTGACAAGTTCAAACTCAAAAAGGGAAATGGAGTTTGAACATGTTTGAATGTGCTTACCTCTAGTGGCAATAGTTTGACAGGGGAGTTAGTGTATTCTACAGGTACCCCCCCACCCCTCCTCTTTTTCTTTCTATTATTTAAAGTGAAATTGACTTTGATTGAGTTTGAAGTTTGCAGGCAATATGGATGGCGTCACTATAATTGGGCATAGATACTTGTGTGTGTGTGTGCATGCATTTAAACATAGGTTGTATTCACTGATGTAACAACATTTAGTGGGTTGTTTATATTGATTATTGATTATGAACTAATTAAATTGATGCAATGTCAGCTGTATATAATAATATGATGTAAATTTGTCTATAGGTATGCAATAACAAATATTTGATAAAAGTCTGTGAAACTGAAACATAAAAATGACCTATTTATTTATCATATTCAGTCTCCTCACCTACCGTGATTTTCATCATGTACAAAATTGCAATCAGACTTTTAATTGATTGATATATTTTGTTCACAATTTTGGAAATAAAAGTATGAAAATATTTACGCTTTTGTTGTCTGTTTTTCGTAGGCCAAGGATTGAATTTCAATGTGCAAGTTTTAAAAATAAGTTTATACTGGGGTATTCCTGTACAATTACCTACATGCCCACAAACTACGTGTCATTTAATGGTGAGCATATAGTGGAGCAGTCTTTTGGCTCATACTAACATACCTTCTCTGCCTAGGGGTAGCACTCATTTAGACCTGAGTAGAGAGAGGAAAAAATGTGTAAAGTCTTTCTCAAGGTCTCAACAATGGTAGGATTCAAACCGGGAACCTGGTCTCGAGTCTAGTAGCCCAACGAAATGGCCATCACAGCCACATAAAGCAGTCAGCCCATTCAACTGGACTTGACACAGGAAGGTCAGAGTTCAAACGTAACGAACCTCAAGTTTGCAACCAAATTATGGCAATTTGACATTAGTCACCACAGACCATACGTGAACTGTTCGTGTTAGCATATTTTGGCACACAATCTTATTTTGCTACATTGAATTCTACTCACAACATAACTGATTATAGTTATAGTGATTCTCAGACAGCTCAAGTGCCTCGACAGGATTTCTGTTCACGGCGAGGCGGAGTTGCCGTGGCAGGCATGGGTTCGATTCCCCCAACGAAATTTTTTTTTCTATATTCTGTTCTTGTCTCTCACTGGCACTGTAACATTATCCCACTATCATTCTGTCTACTAGACCATCAGTGCCCGCTCCCTCTTCATTTATTCTTACGGTTATGGGAACTGCTCTGACTCTGGGTTTTTAATTGTGCCTGACCCTGACCCAGCACCTCCTGTTATTTTTCTCCATTGAAGAAGGCTTGTTTATTGAATGAATGTTGTAGTACTTATGGTGGTGATGACAAATGGTCAATGACATCCGTTAATTCCACAGGGGCTTGCTGGACAAAGATGAATTGAAGAAAGTGTCAGAATGTCTGGAAGGAACTGATGCACTGACCAAGCACTCGTACACGGTAATCTTTGGTTGTATGTCATGTGTGCGTGTGTAAGTTAATCTAATAAATAGTATAGTGTGTAACTGTAAGTTACCCTAGGAAACATTGGTGGTAGATAGTGTGTGTTAGTGTAAGTTATCCTAAAAAAACCAACATTGGTGGTGTGTAGTGTGTGTAAGTGTATATAATGGGTATGTAGTGAAAGCAGGTTTCCATAATAAATAATTGACAGTAAATCAAACGTTTCGGGTTTCCCCTTTATCAATATACATCTTATATAGGAAGAATATGAAAAAATGAAAACAAGTCAGTTTTAGGGTCAGTGAGTCATTATTGGTTCATTTTTGACAGATATGTATTTTTGTTTAATAAAAGACTGCAATATATTGTATTATTATTATTATTATTATTGTCATTATTATCATTATTATTGTTATTATTATTATTATTATTTTATTATGTCCATCATTTGACGTCTCGTTTTCCAGATCAACGACGGAGAAAGTCGTAAAAGTCGTCTGTGTTTGTGGAACCACCCAGGCCATGATGTGACGGGAATGGTCGGACGGTGTGAGAAGGTGGTCAACACCGCACAGGAAGTGGGTTTGATGGATGGGGTCGGGGTGCGGGTGGGCAGGGGAGTCAAAGATAAGGATGAGTTTATGGTCTGTACCTGTGAACAAGTATAGGTTTACAGATTTTACATAATTTATCCCCCAGATGGCAGTGTCAGTGTCATTCAATATTCTTCTCAACTCCCTAGGGGGCATTTAGTAGAGTAGCCTGCTAGGCTCGTCATGATGACGTACTGGCATAATATATTCCTCTACCTGTAGCTTGATACTCATCATCCACACCTGAGTCGAGTGAGGAAGAAATGTATGTAAAGAGTCTTTCCCAAGGACTGAACATACTGCAGTCTTTGAGTCGAATAGCCTTTCCACTAAACAACCGATGGGACAAAGAATGAAACATGAAGGGGATGAGGGTGACAATACTGAGGAAGAGGTTTTTCAGATAAACCCAGTAAGCGGGGGAGAGGTTAAACATTGAACTGACCTTGCTGATGATTGAGTCAGCTTTCGGCCTTTTTTTTTTCTTTTCCTTGATCAAGAATAAAATTCACTCCATTTGCCTACATTGCATCGCGGCACTGAGCCTAACAAATGTAAAAATCTTTATAGCAGATATTGTTAAAGCTTTGAACGGTTTTATACAACTGAATAAGTTGAGTAATAATAATTATGAATGTATTGTCATGATTTGTGAATGTATTGTCATTGATTTGTGAATGTATATTCATGACTTGTGAATGTATATTGATGACTTGCGAATGTATATTCATGATTTGTGAATGTTTGTGAATGTATATTCATGATTTGTGAATGTATTGTCATTGATTTGAGAATGTATATTCATGATTTGTGAATGTATATTGATGACTTGCGAATGTATATTCATGACTTGCGAATGTATATTCATGATTTGTGAATGTTTGTGAATGTATTGTCATGATTTGTGAATGTATTGTCATGATTGTGAATCTCTTTGGTCCCAGCTCCTTGGTGGAGAGGTCTACCACTACCACACCAAGCTGATGATGAAGGAATCCTTTACTGGAGGAAAACATGTGTGGCACCAGGACTATGGGTGAGGTAGTGATTGTGGTGTTGGTTGTGGCTGTGTTGTTGTGTGTGTTGTGTTGAGAGCCATGGTTGTTGTTGTTGTGTGAGTATGTGTTTGTTGTTAGTCTTTGCCCTAACCCTGACATAATGTTGTACTTACTAACCTTGCTGATGCTGGGTCATTTGTGCCTGAATTTCGGCATTAGTTTTTTTCCTTGTGCAAGAAAATTGAATCCTATTGGCTGCATTGCGACACTGCACTGCAACTGACGCTTGGGTTTTATCAACCTATTTTCGAAATATTTTATCCTCAAGACAAACTGCTCTTATAATAATTATAATAATGAAATATATTTATATTGCGCCCAATCCCATCACATGATAGCTCTAGGCGCACATACATCAATATTAAAAGCACATATTACATTTTATATACAATAGTAAGAACAATTCTAAGCATCTATTAAAAATGTTATGGGTCATAGAATAATGTTTAACATAGACATAGACACACATACACAAACACACACATAGCCACAACCATACACATACACACAAAGCTACTACTACTACTACTACTACTACTACTACAACTACTACTACCACCACTACTACTACTACTACTACTACTACAACTACTAATACTACTAATACTACTACTATTAATACTACTACTACTACTACTACTACTACTACTACTACTACTACTACTACTTCTACTACTGAGCGTGTGGGTGGGTGTGGGTGTGTGTGTGTGTGTGGGGGGGGGGGCGTGTATCTCTGTCTCCGATTATATGTGCCTGATACTTACCACAATAGTATAGTTGGTGTTTCTAGATAAATTTTTTATGAGAAAATGAGGGAAGTGTTTGTCATCGGCAACTGTCATGCTGTTTTCTTCATTCTTCAAGGGGATGTGTTGCTGTGAAGGACGAAAACACGAACAATATTATAACGTGCAGTGGTTAAGTAACTCGCCTTTGGTTCGAGAGGTTGCGGGTTCGAATTCCGCTACTGGAAGCATTGGGTTCTCTCTCAAGACCTTGACCCCACTTTGCGGCGCTGCATTTGAGACTCACGCCTGGGTTATTTCGGCACTTCTACCCTCAGACAAATATCCCCCTAGGATGAATAAAGGGAATGCCTTTCTTTCTTTCTTTCTTTCTTTCTTTCTTTCTTTCTTTCTAAACAATTATCGTTCCTGTTACTCGTCATTGACAACTAGAATAGGCCTCGCATTCTATAAATATCTGCCTATAATTCCAATTTCAACAACAAATATTTTAGCACATTCCATCTCATGGAACGAAATTAGTTTTACTACTAGATCGACTGAAAACCTTTTTTTAGCCTGTGCTTTGTCACGCCATCTTTCTTGGCAAGATAAATAATTAATTTACTTCGATTACCTCACTCGACCCATGCCTAGAAATAGCCACCGGCTCACAACAGCTGCTGGGGAAGAAGTAATCTGCGATAAATGAGAGTTTTATCCAGAACGTGACGAATCCCTATTTTGACCCCCTTCGCGATTAGCACCAGTTGGCTCTATGACTTACAGGGGCCAAACAGGTCTTAGTTCGAAAAGAGAAATTAATTTTCGATAGGTCAAAACCAAGGTCGGTCTACTGTGAGTAAAAAGTAACGTGACAAACAACTTTCCAATGGTGAATAAGGAATCTTATGATTTGTTTTCGGCACTTCCCGAATAGCAAGGTCAGGTTGCTGGGGAAAACCTTCTAGCGATCTTGTCCTATTGACCAGCGTCCTAGTTTGAACGTGAGAGTGAGACAAAGGTAAATAATTCTCCTCATAACCCATTTTCTCATGACCCATCGTGGCTTAAGTGCAGTGTATTCCATAATACAAATTGGGGAGCTGGTGGGCCAGTGGTTAAGTCACTCCCCTTTGGTTCGAGAGGTCGCGGGTTCAAATCCCGGTGGAAGCAGTGGATTTTTTCTCAAGATCTTGATACCACCTTGCTGGGTGCTGCACAGCGGCTGGCGCCTGGATTATTCCCATCGATCCTCGGAATAGATCCTAAAGACAAATCCCCCCCCCCCCCCCTGGGATAAATAAAGGGAATTTATCTTTAATTTGTCTTTATCTTATAATATTATTCCGCGGTAAATTAAGACTCACCGCAGGAAAGTTTCGTCGAAAGACAGGTTTGGGACTGTCAGGTGAATAGAGGGTGATCCGGTAAAACATAGCACGTTGGAGGGGGTTGCGGATACGTATGTGCATGTTGTCTTCTTTGTCAGCAAACTTTTGGAAGAGGGGATCCCAATGTACTGAAATAATACAGGTAACAGACTTTTACAACAACAACAACAACAAAATTATTTTCGCGTCCCCTTTATACTACAAAAAGAAGTGTTGGGGCCAGTCAAAATATGTCAAGCTCTGAAGGGAGCACATGACAAATGGAAGTAAATCCAAATGTCAATGAGGACTTACACCATCACCAATCATCACCTAACCCATGGATAGAAAGGCTCTGCATCAGGAATTAAAGACGAGCAGGTGATGAGCCCTCTACGTTCAAAAAAAAATATTATATATAATTTCACATTAACATTAGGGGAATATCTAGGACGTAGAACTTTATCTTTCGGGAATAAATAATCTTTAAAATGTTATCGTTTTATCGTTTGTTGAGCAATAATTCCGGTACATCACCATGGAATGTTTTATTACATAGAGAGTTAATAACTCTTCGTTGAAGCAATTTACTTTCCAAACCTCTGCTGGTATTTAATCTTGACCTGATGCTTTATTGTTTTGTGATGAGTGGGTTGAATCCAAAAGTTCATTCATTGTAAAATCACAGGTGTCGATAGGCAGGAGATCAAACATTTGCATTGTTGGCCGATTGCCAATTACCGGTGATTGTCCAATAAGATTTTGGAAGTGTTCTTTCCATAGTGCTATGCTTTCTTCCGGACAGGTAGCTCTAACCTGATTGCACTTGGACTTTTCCCTCTCACTTATTTGATTTGCAATAGACCATGTCGATCGTGCTTTATGGTTTTCGTGGGCCTAATGCTGAATCATTGCGGAACTTGAAAAATCCAAGAAGGAACTAGAACAAACCTACAATTCAGAGACAAGAAGACACGGACAAAGAAGATGATTTCGCGGGAAGCCTTGCCCGCAATCGCACTAGTGATTAAATTACTAATTTATTTGGTTCTTTAAAACAATTTTACAGGTAACTTACCTGGCCTTGACACAATCTTTCGCGTCACCATCTTTGGCCGATTGGTATTGAGGGGCTGGCTGTATACGGTCACGGTCAAGGTCATATAGTCGGTCACAGAAAGGCGGATACAGCGGAGGAAAAACTTGACACTCTGGAAGACATAAATCACAATAAATAAATAAATAAATCCCTCAGATTGAAAAAAACCCCAACAAAGGCGTTCTATTTTTGGAAAATAAGGCGTCGAAATGCTAATGAAATAGGAAGTTACCGATCTGAAGGGCATCAACGTGAACGCAAAACGTCATCAAAATCGGTACCTCCCGAATAGTGACGTCAAATTGTAGGGGAAAATAATCGAAAAACACTTGTCCCTAAATCAAAATGGCGGACATAGTGGTGTTAAATAGTGTTCACCGCCATTTTGTTTGAGTTTTGTTTAGTGATATTGTTATGTGGTACGGAAGTTGTGCCATAAAAATCGTCCATTGTCGCTTCTGCTCAATTCTTACTACGTGGTTGAGAGCACAGAAGCGACAATATCCGATTTTTATAGCACAACGTTCGTACCACACTACAACATCACTAAAAATCTAAACCACAATGGCGGTGAACATTATTTAACACCACTACGTTCGCCATTTTTGTTTAGCATTGTCGTGGCCACAATTACCTATTAAAATTGACCCTATTGTCGCTTCTGTATATTTATTTATTCTGTGTATTGAGGGGGACCGTCTGGCTAGCATTTGCAAAAGACTGTAACACTTTAACCCTACCATCTCACAAAGCAGAAACGTACAGAAATTATGCAAAACAAATGATAGAGCTTCAAATTATGTAAAAAACTAATCTCGGATATGACATAGATATATTTCGGGGCTCTCTTCCCCCACCAATCACGGATTGAAGTGAAAAAATATTAATGTTAATGTTTCGAGTTTCCCATCCTCCGCTAAAATAAGTTTAAAATGAAACACAAAATCACGATGAAAAAAACCCCCCAAAAACTTTTCGGGCTAACCCTTCTGCAACAAACAAAGCTTCAAGTGAAAAACAAATTATGGTGGACATTGAGTACGTCTCGGGTTTCGCCTTCGACAGTCAATACAACTTATACTAACCCCCCCCCTCCCCCCGACTAGTTTTGGCCATATCCTTACCATGTTGGAGTACTTCTCTATCCAGTCGGGGTCATCGATAGTGACCGTATAGCAGTGGTCACCCCGTTGTCCAGGGGTGTTGTGGTCATGGCTGGTGAATCCCACATGAACCTCGAAGGCTTTAAGGTCTCGAAATGATCCTGTTAGATTGGTCAGAGGTGGTGGCGGTGGGGAGGAAGGCAATTTGATGGTGATTATAATATTAGTGATAATAATAATAATAATAATAATTTTTATTAATAATAATAACAATACTACTACCACTACTACTACTACTACTACTACTACTACTACTACTACTACTACTACTACAACTACTACTACTACTA
>JARFNW010030090.1:0-14566 GCA_031763155.1 Dirona albolineata | reverse complement strand
TATATTCATTAGTGTCATGTTAGTCATCTTCTCACCTCTCTCAAAATCTTCCAGAAGACTATCGTCCGAATCTAACCCGAAATCAAATCTCCTAAAAACGTCATCAATCTCACTAGAACTAGAACTCGCTCCCATCTCATCGTCAGCATCATCGTTGTCATCGAAATTATCTTCCGGAATAACTACATTTGGCTGACCGGGAACTTCACTCAAATCCTCGTCACCGTGAGGAATGGGGTCATGGTGGGTCACGACTTTCATAGTTAACACAAAATTGAAATTGGGAAACACACACGGCTAAAAATGATTCTAAAAACCATATGAACAGTGTTTAAAATCTAAAATATGAATATTTACAATCCACGATAAAATAATTACAGCATGATGATAAAAACCAAACAGCACCAAAAAGCACTGACTAAATAAAATGTCCCTGCTGCATCCAAGGACAGCGTAAAAACAGAATGGGAGAGATTGACTTATAATTTCGTGATGAAGATTCTACACATCTAGATTTCTACTCACGACAGTAACAGTTTGTCAACAAGTTTCAAACCGAATGAATGGTTTGTTTATGTTCATGAACACACCTCGAAGTTTATTGAATCCTAACTAAAGCTATGTCTGGGCGACAGCGGGCAGTGAGTGGCTACTGGCTATAGTGAACACTCATTGTAATGTTGTTGAGCGCTGTTTAAGCGTACTTATGTGGACGTTTATAAAAATGATATGTATATTATCATATTATTACTAACACATTATGCGTATAGTAATTATAACAAATTTAATGGGAAAAGTCCCTTAAAAGATCGACCCGGCACCATCCGGCTTTCGTGTGCGTCACTGTATCATTATACTTCGTGTCTAATAGTATTCAATGTGAACCGACCTTAAGTCAAATATTATATAATATATTATATATCTGCATTTGACACCTTACGCGTAGCATTTTATTATTATGTGACACACAGCCACAAGTGAGTCAAATTTAATTCAGAGAGAGCTGTTGTCATGAGGAATCACGACCCTGACACTTAACGTGTGTGCTACGTGTAAATCAACAGTTCATAATATGAACTCATAAATCCCTTGCATCATTCGTCGTTATTATTTGTTTGTAGTCTACATGCGGGGCACAGATTAAAAAGGTACAATAACTGTGAGGGATGTGAGTTATTGGCAATGTCCGATATTGAGTTCCTGGGAAAGACAATTGACCCAAATGCTCTTTACTTAAGTAAGTTACCACCTACAGGCAGCGAACCGGAGGAGGAGGAGAAGAAAGAAAGAAAGAAAAAGAAGAAGAAGAAGAAGAAAAGAAAAAGAAGAGGAAGAAGAAGAAGAAGAGGAAGAAGAGGAAGAAGAAGAAGAAGAAGAAGAAGAAGAAGAAGAAGAAGAAGAAGAAGAAGAAGAAGAAGAAGAAGAAGAAGAAGAGTGTGGAGAAAAGAGAAGAGGGAAAGCATGAGGAGGGAGTGGTGGAGAGGAAGGAGTTAATGGAGGGAATGGGAAGGAGAGCAGGAGAAATACGAGGAGGAGAGAGAGGAGGGTGTTGCATTGAGTAGGCTATACTTACAGTCGGGGTCCATCTTGGCTGCTATACATCGCTGGTACCTACAGTACTGGCAGGTGTTTCGTGTGTGAGCTTGTATCTCACAATTCTTGGACTTTTTGCACTCAAATTTCTCGTACCCTCTATTTTGAATGGTGCGACGAAAGAACCCCTGTTGATTGAAATTATAATATCAATGGTTTAGTATGATAACAATATGTAATTATTATTATTATTGTTATTATTATTGGTATTATTGTTATTATTATTATTATCATTATCATTATTACTATTATTACCATTACCTTTGTCGTCATCATGATATGGATACCAGCAGACAGCTGGGGAAGTAACCTGCGATAGACCAACATCCCATTGAGAATGGTGACATCTCGTCAATATGTCCCCTTCAATAACGGAAACCGGGATAAGCACCCGCTCTATGGACCTCAAGCTCTTAAAAGATTTACTATATAATAAGTGTGTAGTGTGTAATTCTTACCTTGCATCCTTCACATGTCATAGCACGGTAGTGTGTACCAGTAGAATGGTCGCCACAAACAACACACCTCTCGCCCTCTTGGACATAGCTGGGGATGTAGGCTGGAAGGAACGAAGGGAAACAAGATATATAACAAATATTTCCATTTTGATTACCTAAAAGAATACAAATTGAATCAATAAATATGATATTATAGGCACTGTCGGCTGATCTCCTGCCTGCTTGCCGTAGAAATATTGATCCATAGATTTTTCAGCTCTGTATCAGGCCATGTGTACTAGTGGAGCACAGACGTGCACTCAGCCTGGATACATTTGTATCTGGGGCTGCATATCTGCCTTCTGTCTTGTACACTGTCCTTGGTCAGACACAGAGCTGGTCCCTACACTGTTTAATCGCAGTATAAATGGAACAGATAACAAACAAATCAATAAATCATCTTAATCTTAGTCTTGATCCCTCTTAAATCATTTGAGAGATTGTCCTTGACCTGCCCTGTCATCTATATAGATTCACACATTTTTTTCATCACGATTGGACCTTTGTTTGTTATCTGTTCCCTTTAGAACCGTGAATTATTCAGTGCTGGGGCCAGCTCTGTGCCTGGCAGAGGATAGAAGGCATCAACGCCCAGACCAAGCGAAAACGGACCCAGGTTAAGTTAATGTCTGTGCCCCACTAGTACCCATGGCCAGATACAGAGATGGAAACTCTATGGATCAAGATTTCTTAAGGCAAGCAGGGGATCAGCCCACTATGCCAATAAACCTTGTTTGGTACAAGAAGCATTATATTGTTCAATATTATCTGGATCAGACAACATGGTGTTCACCCAGCAGCTATAGAAACTGGAAAATGAACCAACCAGGAACATTTGTGTATATTTGTATGTAAAATATCCTCAAATATATAGAAGAGAAAGGTTAAGAAACTTATGAATTTGAAATAGCCAACAACAACAAAATTGCCACACAATTCAAAGGAAAAAGCTGTAATATCCTGATAAAGACATTCGAATTGAAACAAAAATATGTATGTATCTTCCATAACTAGAGTGCTTGTGGAAAAGAAAATGAAGAGGGAAAAAATCCACTTTCGTGTTTCATTTCAGTATTTGTATATATTATATATGTTCGATTGTATACACAAATGTTTGAGCACAATGAATTCCCATTGTAATTGAACTGGGCCGTACACGTTATGTTAAATGATAAGACATTTGTGCATGCCAAAATCACGTCATGTTTTGAGTAGAATTCAATGTTGAAAGGTGTCAAGTAGGATTGTGCCAAAAGGTGCTAACATTTAGATTTTACGCATGGGCTTCACATGGACGGGCGCCGAATAGTAAAAAATATAAATGGGAAAAGGTTTGAACAAAGCATATGACATATAAGAAAAGGAGAAACAAAAAATCTATTCTGGTGGAAAAAATCCCCCGGGACGGTGCAAATAAAGGTCAATATAATACAGACATAATTAAATCTGAACGCATGACTGATCTACAACAACGCGTCAGATAAAATGTACATTGTTAAAGTAAAAAATTACCGCCGTCCCACAAGGCTGTGTATTATCTCCACCATTGAACACGATATACATGAATGAAGACAGCACAGAAGGAAAAAAAACATTTGCCGATGATTCAAGGACACATGGACACTTTGTAATACGGAAGACATTCCTTTAAAATAATTGAATTCGCACTGTAAAAAAACGTGAGACATTTATTTTAAAAACAGTTTCCTGTATCTTTAAAAAAGTGGGATTTTAATTCACTGTTTGTCCAGAAATTGTGTTTGCGTCGGTCATTCCCAAATTCCGCCCACGGCCTGGAAAATATATTCACGGGTATGGATTCAGGTCGGAATGTCCTTGATGGCTTCGCACTGACCTGTAACGTAACGGCCAGGTTACCGGCCCTATATGTGAAAATGAGTACGTAAATCAGCCTAAAGGACTGACGGAACAGAACAGTCACGTGACGACCAAACACCTTAGTCAATTCAACATAGCTTCGGTAGGTGATTATTACTAATTGCATTTACCCCACCACAGAGAGCTGACTATACACGTTGGCTTAGGCTGGTGTGTGTGCTGGTGTGTGTGTGTGTGTGTACGTATGTTTATGTTATTTATCGAGTCCCCTTTCTGCCGCAAAAAGCAGTGTAGGGGTCAGCCATGTGTCAAGCTCTAAAGGGTGTACAGAAATATATACGCGAGGCGAGAAGTCAGTAATCCGGGCCGCTCATGTCAACGACAAATCTTATCAAAATGATTGGAATACCAGTGAGCGAGTGTAGCATCGGAACCGACGACTTCTAGAGAGTAATACATCGTGTTTCGGTACCTTAGCCCCCCCCCCCCCCCGGGCCAGCCAAACTCAGAAAAGATATAATCAATTAAATGTAACTATTCCTAATCTCAAATCCAACATTTCATACATTTATTTTAATATTTAGCATGCCTACCACCCTTTTAGTAATTCATTGATAGGAACCGAAGAAGACAAACACGATACATGTGGGGTGGCGGCACGTATTTGGAAACGCTTTTAGAGGAATGAGAGTCGGCGCCTGAGAGTCACCACTCCTATCTGGGTTCCTTCGCCCCCTAATCAATATGTTATGGAGATGGTATGGCTAGGTCTATTAATAGAGATTGGGGTAGTACTGTGGCCACCATCCGCTGGCTGTCCATACATTGTTTTTCACGTCGGCCATTCCCATTCACACACCCGGAAAAAGAAACCCGTCCATATCCACGTGCCTGTATCATATTATTGGGGGTAGAATGTCCTTGATGGCTTCAAAAACCTGTCTTTACTTAGCTGTAGCTGACCTTAAACCACCTTAACCTTCGCACTGACCTGTGATGTAACGGCCAGTTTAGCCTATCACACAGAGCGGTACACGTTGGTAATGGTCAGTATGTATATATAATAGAAATATCTACACGAGGCGAAATGTCGGTCATCTGGGCTGACCAGGTCATTTTAGGCCAAGGTAGTGATGTAACACAGGCCTTCTGCGGACGAACGCACCGAGCGCAGGAAACAACACAGCACGCGGCACCAGGCACACTGACCGCTGTGCGCCAGCGATGCGCGATGCCGCCTGCCCACTACGTCCGCACCAACCTTGCGTGCGTACGTGCACCGCTGCGATGACCAGTCGACGCGGGTGGCGAGAGAGTGAGGGCTCGCGCCGCATGTGCGCCAAGCTTTAATGACCATACACACACACACCAGAGACCTTAAAAACACGAGGTAACTTGCAGGGCGTAACGACCTTATGGTAACTCGGCCACCATAACGTGCGCCACTCACGTGAAACAAATTTGGGAGGTGAATGGGGTGGGTAGGGGCGCTACCATTTTGACGGTAATTTTGATTGTATTTCAGGCTAGAAACCACCCATCTTTTAGTGATCATTAATTCCCATTACAATGTCTAATCTAATGAGTGAGTTCCTTTATTTCACTCAACCTGACCTTCAAACTAAAAGCCTGTAATTCACGCCATCATGTCCGTTCATAACTCATGGACACAAGAGAACCACATATCTTTTCGATTCCATGGAAACGAGGCATGCAGGTTTGTGTTGAAAGCGGCATTATGTATGCCAAGAAATATCCAATAATGACAATTGTTGCCTCATGTTATGGACTAGTTGTATCCTATAAATAGCTACGGTTTTCTAATGTACAGTAATTAAAGTATTTTACAATCACAATATGATATGGAGTGTGTGAGTGTGAGTGTGTGTGTGTGTGTGTGTGTGTGTGTGTGCTCTATAGGATCGTGTTCCCAGCTCGTGTTATTTCGAATGACTGCGTTAGAAGGTCATATTATATATTGTATACTATGAGCTTTCTGTTGAGGTCAATGAGTGTTGCTTAAGCTTACAATAACAGGCACTCAGATCGAAGGACGGTGGGGATTGCTTTGTTGTTTATCAATTCTTTGTTTTTGGCCGAGTGGACAGTGGTCAGGCAACTCAATTAGAGATCGAGGTACCCAGTTGGAATCCTGCACTAAGCTACCGAGATGTTGAACCTCTGCGAATGTTTCTTCACATTAATACTCTTCTCGTGTGTGAATGAATACCCAGGAACAGGAAGAGAAATAAGCTGTCATTAGTTACAATGACGAGCCAGACTGCCCTACAGTATGCATGGACGTTGAGAGGCAAATGAGAGGGATGAGCTGGCACACGTACGGGAATATGCCTTCACCAACCGCCTTGCCGACGCTCTACTTCTGACTGGGTTAATCCGCCACCCAGTATCTAGAATGTTATGTTAGCCCGAGTCAAAAAGATTGGATCATTAAATTACCATACAATATCATTATGATAGCAAGGGTCGGGCGAACAATGTCGCAGAATAGTGCAAATGGAATATAACTCTGAAACGTGACACTGAAAACCTGGGTGATGGGCGTGTAGAGGCAAGGGCAAGTATGATGACGTCATTGTAGAAATGCGTATTTTAATTGAATGGTTGTAAAGTCCACCGGAGGGAGAGGGGGTGGTAGAGAGACGGGGGAGAAGTGCCCAGCCATAGTCGGAATAGACGGAACAAAACAAATGGAACAGGTGCCAACAATGGTTGTTTCAAATCTCAATTCCAAAATGTCATACATTTAGAATGTCTACCATCAACTTTTCTGACAGCATCCAGATGATTTAAATCCACTTAGTGTGCTTATATCAGAGCTTGCGACACAATATCATTCATGTACGGGAATTTGCTATGGCTTGCTTTGGAAATGAATAATGACTGGTATCATCACCTGATGCTTGTCAATATATATTATATAGGTTTAATAATGAACAGTCAGCGCCGAAAGCACCTCATGTTCTCCAAAAATGGTCAAAAAACGGCTCTCCAAAGCATTTTGGATGACTTGAAATTAGTAAATAAAGTATTATCTATCTTATCTTATCTTACACTTACACTGATTTGTTCATTCAGCCTGGTCTTGTGCGTTTGAATGCCGTTAGAAAAGTTGGAGGTAAATATTGAGTTTGTATAAAACTTTTGGATTTGAGATTACAGACAGTCACTGATGAAGCCCATTTAATTTGATAAAGGTTCGGCTGGGCACAAGGGGAATCGTCCTATAGAATCGAGAGACCCTGTAGAGCCGGTGAAAGAAATAGATAAACATATAATATACAGAGAGAGAAAGAGCTCATGCCACCAGAGACAGTGAGAGAGTAAGAGAGGTGATAAATTATATTTGTAACGAACACGCAGCGAGCAAGACATACAACGAACAGTTCAGCATAAGATGCATTAAATATAAATGGCCCATACCTTTTTTCTTGGAGCTCCCTTCTTCGCTGCTGTTGGAGTCCTTCCTCTTCGCCCCTCTAGCTGTTTTGGCAGTTTCCGCCTCTGCTCCTGGTTCCGCTGCTGTTGCTGCTCCTGTAGCAGCTGCAGCTTTGGCAGCACCACCCTTCCGGCCTCGACGACCACGACGCCCATTTTTGGGGGCAGGAGGCGTCGGAGGTTTGACAGGTGCAGCATCACTAGCACCAGATGTGGTGGCTTTGGTTGGAGAACTTGTAGCTTTCAAACTGGGACTGAATGTCTCCGACATAGGGGCGGTGAGTATTTGTTTGGCCAGACTGAAGCCGCCTGCAGATTGGGTCCCAGGGCCGCAGACAATGGGCGACATGGCGTTGAGGGCGATGGGAACCGTTGGGAAGGGAAGGACTGTGGAGGCGGATGAAGACGACGGCGATTGGTAGAGTGACGGTGACCCATTACCAGGGGGAACACCTGGCTTGCTGGATGACGACACAGGGTCGTGCTGGGAAATGGCATGAGGTGGGTGTGAATCTCCGTTGGAATTTGGCACTGGTTGTGGACCCGGGCTTTTAATCCCGGGACCGGAAGGTGATGAAGTAGGGTCTGAGTTTATGTTTTTATTTACTGGCTTACGCCCCTTGCCCTTCTTGGGGTTTGTTTTGGCACGTCCTCCTCCTCCATCGTGTGTGTTATTTTGGCTCGGAGTAGTTGGAGAGGAGGAGGACTGCGTTATGGCAGGAGGTGTTGGGAAGGGGAGGGAGGGCGCGGAGGGGAGGGAGGGCGAGGAGGACAGGGCGAACGAGAACGTTATCTGTGATGGGTTAGGGAAGGGTGCGATTCCATGAGACGTCGACGACTCCGGGCCCCGATCCACCTGGACCGAGGCCGCCGAGGCCGTGTCGGTAACCACGGCGGTAGTCGAGGAACGTATGGACGATGATGATGATGTCATCAAATGTTGCGATGATGGTGGTGGCGGTGTCGTATATGGCACAAATTTTTTGGCAGTTGCGGGTGACGATGATGACGCAGCTGATGACGATGGCGGGGAGGATGATGAAGAGGAGGAATGGGGAGCCAGTCGTGGGTGGGAGGGTGGATTGTCGGAGAGGTTTGCGAATTCCACGTCCGAACACGGCGATGACGATGATGCAGAATTCGAGGATATCTCTGTCATCCCCACGACTGACCTCATGACAGTCTGATGCGAGTGTGAGTCATAACGTGACGCTAACTGTAACAGACTGGCGGCGGCCGCCCCAACTCGTTCTTGATCTGGACCCAGCATGTTGATAATTCCAATTAATACTTTTTTAAACCTTAATATAAAGTATTATAATGCACCTGAATCACTGAGCTTGGTGTGTAACTAGAGAAACTCTACAAATCCAAATTTTATGTTTCTGAAACTGAAGACTCCTATGTGACTATACTGTTTATCACTGAAAATGTGAATTAACTAATCTAACTATCTACTAATCTAATAGGATTTGGGTGTTCATCAAATCTTCAGACGCTTCATTGTCTTCAATATTTCGAAAAACAATTAAAGAAAACAGAGACCTTCAGAACACGATTCCAAAACGACACGAAAATCGAAAGACGTGGGAGTCATGACAGATGGGATAAAATCCAAACTTGCCAAGGTTGAGACCTGAAAAGAAACAATAACTTGCTATAAAAACGTTATCAAGACATGGCATTATTCGGAAGAGTAGTCCAATATAAAATAACCGCAACCCATAGCAGTGCCAAGTGTTTACTGGTAAAATGTATGGATCTTGGTACAAGTATACATTTTTGTCCAATTTACTTGGAAAGGTATTCGAACGCAGTGGGCTCATCACCTGCTCGTCTTTAATCCCTAATGCAGAGCCATGAGTGGTGTAAGTCGTCTCAACTCATAACCACTCAGCCACCCGGTTGTGTATGCGTCTGCTGCTTATGCATGGCGAAGAGTTAATGAGCCTGAGCCCCTGCTAGTCTCTAAATAAATCCAGCCATGATCATCATCTGCTGTTCATTATGGTTGGGACAACACCGGGTTTATATTGTCACTTCGCACCGTAGAAGGCTGGCCACTGAGCTAGCCCCTCACTGCAGCGTTCAGCCTGGGCCAGGCAATGACTGTTCTGTCATCCAGTCCTTCTCAATTAACTCCACCTCCCCCTCTCTCTACGAGACGACGCTAGCATTCCAAGCTCGAAGTCGCTTAACCCCAAGTGACTAATGCTGGGAGTCCCTGGGGAAGACACTTTGCTTTGCTCTACGATTCCCTAGATTGACTCAGGAGATGGGAACAAGCTCCAAGCATCGATGAATTTCTATTCGCATCTTTACCGGCTATGGTTATTATTATTATAATAATAATAATAATAATAATAATAATAATAATAATAATAATAATAATAATAAAGCAGTTGTTCTAATACACAAAAGTATGAAAAAAAGAGTGGGATATAAAATGTATCCAGCGATGGAAGTGTGTATTATCACATACCACACAGCAAGGGATTCGTGTAATTAATAGGACAAATAGCAAGAGAGTCCTTATCCTTCATATCTCGGAAAGATTTTGTCAATACTTTTGGGAAATGGAAAACCCAAGCAAACAGTTTTCACCAAACTGGCCATCTCCACGTGATATCATTGTCTCACTGTTTAACCCTTTCACTCACGCCACATGTAAACATCGTGGAAAGGTCATGACCCATCAGGTGTGTGATATATTTCACACGTGCAATATAAAAAAATATAATCAATGGTGGACCTATATGTTTAGCGTCACATGAGAGTTTTTACATTAGTTTCAATCACAGCGAAACATAAAACCGATTTACATTAACACCTCAGATTGTGTCATGACAAGGGGAGCGACAAAATTGCGACGTAGATACATCGTAAATTAGAGATTGACACCTGGTGAATACATAATGGATCATCGTAAACTGATATAGCGGATTCACGTAAAACGAGCTAGTGCACTTACGTAAAACGAGGCAGCGACGGAATCTCGCTCACGGACTAGTGACAAAATTAGCGGGTTCACGGACTGAGGTAAATCAAGTTAGTGAATGAGGCACGATTTGAACGAAAATTTAATGCCATTTTCATTGATAGTCACGAGCCATTAGAGTCCAGAATCTTTCTTTCTATATCAATTTCCTTTCTACCAGTCGTGTAAGGTTTCCTCTTTGCATCCAAATACCTACACCCCCTCCTCTCTATTACCTCTGATATTGTTTCTTGCCATACTTTCTTTGGCCTACATCTTGTTGCCTAATTTGGTTTGCAATCTTTATCATTTCCCTTTCGGTTAAAAGAGGACAAACTTTCTATCACCTCTGATATTGTTACTTGTCATACTTTCTTGGTAAATTACCTTGTTGTCTCATTTTAGACTTTGTTCCGGAATCCTACTTTCATTACTTCTATTTACAGGTCAAATTGATTTCTCTCTCTTTTATTTTCTAATCCTAATTTATTCTAGTGTTTATGTCCAGGATTCACTTCCATAAATGAGCGTTGGAAAATATATTGAATTACAAATAGACTTTTCAGTTTTTGTTGCAAGCTCCCTTATGCCCTAAGGTTGCAAGCAGCGTTTGTCCTTGTCCAAAAATTGTATTCGCGCCTAACAGGCAGCGTGTGGCGTATTAAGTGTTGCGTGTTCCGTTGCTTACCTCGAGGTAAATGTGCTACTGTAAAGCGCATGGTGATGATCGTGGATAAGCGCTATATAAATGCCATTTATGTTTATATAAATGACTATAGCTTTAGACATTATTTGATGTACGTCTTCCTTTAAACTCCACCATACTTTAAACTATAGGGTATTTTTAGGTATCAACCTGAGAAGTGAAAGAGTGGATGGAAATAAGCAAACTTAAACTCAATGATGATAAAACGGAAGCAATGGTATGTGAGGGACTGAAATAAATAATGAATTGCCAGTCATAAGTCTGTATATCAATTTTAATGGCCACACTGTACCATCCTCTTAGTGAAAAAATATTGGTGCAATATTAGATAATGCAACGCCAAATGGGGAATCTGTGTAAAGCACTGAATATCCATCCCAAGAAGTAACCAAAAAAGCTTGTTACGACATTTATTCGATCCAACAATTCTGATATTTCAGAACAGTGCTGCAAAATGGGTAATAAGACAAAAGAGGTTCCAATTACATGTGAATTGTATTGGATACCCGTGTTATAAATATTTCAATTAACTACTAAGAATATTAATACGCCTCTCCATGGCAGTTTTGTTCTCTTTAAGTTGATTATGAGACCTTACTTATAAGATCTCTAATGAGAATACTAATATTGTGTTCAAACACTACCAAGATATCTTTAATTGGACTGGTTTAATTATCCACATGCCTACAATTGGTGGCGTCATTCCCTTGCACTGTTTTGAACAACAATGGGCTTGGAATTTGTTGTATCCAATGTGTTTATCTTCTACCGAATGCCCCAGCCTACTTTCTCTGAGATGCCTCGGTAGTGGATCCATTGTTATGACGTATTGAGATTATTGCACTTCCAACCTGCTGGTGTTAGTTATAGCACTTTGATTTACTGGATATATCCCATCTGAGCCTGGGGCTATTCCTACTTATGCTCTCTTTAAAACCTGTCTCAGCTCTGCCATTACTGTTTCCTCAAAGTCACCACTATTCATGTTACCACTGTATAAACTGTCTTTCCATACCTCTAATATTTTATCAGTGTCTTTTCTTAATGCCCCTTCTACATTTTTTTACACGTATCCTCAGTTCTTCCATGCCTCTTTCATATCTTCAGTATTCCACCAAGCGTAACACTCCCTCAAACACTGACCAAATCTCTTCTACGTCTTCCTCAAATTAATTTTCTGCCAATAAGGCTCTGATACAGTTCCAGTGAGTATTTCTACTTCTTCTAATTTTTTTATTTACGAGTCAATTGAATTTCTACTTAATTTAAAGATTTTAGATTATATTACTTTACGAGTCAATATAATTTCCAAGGATAAAAAAGATCCATATCAAGCATATGTATAACAGAAAATGTATATTTTAATATTTTACTAGCGAGCTAACATCTGTACACAATGGGCTACCAGAAGCTAAAAATCCGAATAAGAGGGGATGGAAATGGTATAACTACAAGTAACTAACAATCACAGAAAACATACAGGGTGTGACGATACCCCCCCCCCCCCCAGCCAAACTCAGGAAAGTCAAATGGCATAGGCTTCCACCCACAGTAATCATTTGTAATCTCAAATCCAAAAATTTCATACATTTATTTAAATTTTTAGTATGTCTACCGTCCACTTTTCTAAAAGTACCCAGTCAAAAAATATCCACTTCGTGTGCGGGGCTTTGTCATTGATTGCTTTGGAAACGATGAATGGCCTGGATCATCACCCGATGATAATGATTGTGAACATCTAGGCTTAATCATGAACAGACAGAGCCCACATGACCTTATCCACTCCGAAGATGGTCCTAATACGGCTCTTCAAAGCATTTCGGGATACTGATTTGTAAAATTCGCCTTACCTCGCGCGTTTGGATGCTGTTAGAAAAGTGGGTTGAAAACCATATAATTTGAACTATTACATATATTCTGAGTGTCTAAGGTATCGAAACACCCTGTGTATGCGTATAAAGTATACCGTAAAATTATTTGGAGAGGAGGAAGAAACAGAACAAAGACGCAATACAGGAAACCCCCACCCCCTCTCACGACATGTTCACAATAAATAAAGAAACCCATCAGCATACTACGTAGTATATAATATTATGTACAAAAGCACACCCCCTAAAGCTGCCAGTCTTGTCACCACGGTGTTACACCCACTGACTGGAGCCAGGACAAATGACATTTCCTATGCAGGGGCTGCAATCTTGCGTCACTGTGTGTACTAATGGGGGTAATGACGGCTGCTTGCTTCTACTTCGGACCTCATTCCCACGGGGAAGGGCTGGAGTTACCACGCATGGCACAAACCGGAAGGGGAAGATTGAAGTGGGCATGCCCTGTGGGCCAGACCTAGTCGAGTTAATTTCTTAGCCCAAGCCAGACACAATGCCGAAAGCCAGACTCCAACACCACCTCCGGCGCGAACAGCGCAATCATTGCATCATCATGAATTGCGCACCATACACCCACTGCAGTCCAATCGACATAATATGACCCCACCCAAGAACAAAAGCCATCAGGCAAATAAAGAAAGTAGATCTGGCTACTCCACTCACAAAGAGGTTTATCAATTATCGCAGGCTGACTGAATCAACACTACGTTTACTTAAACAATGCCTGCAGTAACGTTGTGAAAAACCGAAAGACAAAGAAATTAAAATTGAGTGGCGCTCTCGAATGGTCTGAGGTATAAGTAAACCATTATGTATGCAAGCTTACTGAGGGAGGGAGAGAGGAAATGAGGGAAATATTACCTCAATCTAGTTCAGATCCTGGAGACAAGCTGGTAGAAAACGAATGACAAAGAAAATTTAAAAAATACGCGCCTGGCCGAAGTGAGGCGCAGATAAACGATCAGGGGCATAAGAGAGGAAGGAGGACTGGTGTGGAAGAGGACATGGAGTGACGTGAAAATGTGTGATATCGCATCGGTACAATGCGTAGTGACGAAAAACGTTTCGGGTCCCCCTTTCGTCAACTAACCACCACGAAATGTGTCGTAAGCAATCAATAACTCTAATTGTATGTAGTGACGTCATTACTGTGGTTTGACACTGGCCAATGAGTGGTTCATGAATTAGCCCCAAAGGTGTCAGTGTCACTCACGGTGATATAAATTGATCAGCCTGGAGGATCGATCCTCGATCACTGACCCCAATTCAGGTTCAATGGGAGAAAACCAAACTTGACACACCCATGGTGGCGGAATGACTATGGATGAATCACACAAGGGTCAAAAGTCAACCATCCGAACAGGAGGCGTGGCCGCCAAGGGGTTAAGATAGGCACTAACCATGTCGATGATGGCTGTTTCTCTTGGGATATTTTGAAATTAAATACCTTGAAGACGAAGGATAAACGATTTTCCGTGGAAGTTAATAGAAAAGCAAAGATAATGATGATAATAATAACAATAACAGTAATGATAATTCTTTCTTTCTTTATCATTTCCTTTCTACCTTTCGGTGTAAGGTTAAGTGCGGACGAACTCTCGCCATTGAT
>JARFNW010029979.1:0-14569 GCA_031763155.1 Dirona albolineata | reverse complement strand
CACACACAAGTCACACTTGACAAACAAGGAAATATTTCAAACGAATCAATAGCAAACTGTCGGTTAAAAAATGTCATTATTTTGTTTTGCATGTTTTAGTTTATGTTTGATTACTCGTCATTTTTTTGAAAAAAATAGGCACACTAATATAAACGGTGTCCTGCACAAGCACATACTTTTATGTTATTTATCCCCCAAGAACCCAAGGTCCGGGATTCATCAGGGACATCGTGACCTGGGGCAGACATCGTAACCACTCAGCCACCAATGTCACAATGACCTCTACAACTCGGCAATGCATAATATGGGCTTAAGGCTACTTTTGTTGAAAAGATTTCATTTCAATGAAGTCCAGAATACATTTAGCTGATGGATAACATTCTGTGAGACTAAATAAGCGGCAAAAAAATTATGTAATTACTGTGGCCGAGTGGTTAGACTATATAACTAAAAATCGAGAGTTTCCGAGTCTGAATCCTGGCTGAAGCTACCGATGTTGAGTCCTTGAGAAAGATTATAATGTACACATTTTTCCTCACCAGACTCTGGTATAAATGAGTACCCAGCTGCAAGCAGAGAAATGTATTGACGAGCCTTACAGGCTGCTCTACTGCTTGCTCCCTGTGGGGGTTGAGAAGGATATTGAATGACACGGCCTGATTGGGGGGGGGGATAAATGATGTTAGTAGGTGTGAGCTTGTACATGTAGCCGATACAGACTATCAACCCATCATTATCTTATATCTTTAACTCTAGAAATTAGTGTTAGAAACCATCAGACATGCACACCACATGTTAAGATCTTCCCGGGGCAAATGGGCTATTGTGAAGCGCTTATAGCATGGTGATGATCGTGAATAACAGGTATATAAATGCTATTTATGCTACCAAAAACACACTCTCTTTCTGGCTTCCCCTATTATTATATGAAGAGTTTTCTACTGTTTTCATTATTTTTGTTCAACTGGTCTTTACAATAGCAAGTGTCTTCTAGCGACATGATTTCAAGCTTAATGATAAACCCATAAAGAAGAATAAAACTAAAACCTAATACATCTACTGATAACGTGTTTCTGAAGCTTGATATTGACTGAATAATGCTTGATGTTGATCCTGTATTATGTCTGGTTGCGCAGTGGCTAAGTCACTCGACTTTGGTTCGAGAGGTCACGAGTTCAGACCCCGGTGGAAACACTGGATTTTTTCTCAAAACCTTGATCCCACTTTGCAGCGCTGCACTGCGGTTGACGCCTGGGTGATTCCGTTCTTCACTCGGAATAGACCCTAAAGACAAATTTCCCCCCTAGGATGAATAAAGGGAATTTATTTATGTAATTGTAATATTATTTTTTAAACCAGAGCTGTTGTCGACACTTAATAATTTTCCTCTTGGAGTTAAGTAGACAGACTGATAGTGGGATAATATAACAGTGCCAGTGAGAGTCAAGAACAGAAAATATAAAAAAGATTTACGTGGACCAGGGGAATCAAGCCCATGCCTGCCACAACAACACTGCCTTGCCTTGAACTGAAAACCGAGCTCACTATCTCTGAGCTAATCCACCACCTATCAGTGCCGGCTCCCTCTTCATTTATTTATTTTCTTGGGGTTAAGAAAGTATATCTTAATCTTATTTTATCTTCATGGAATGAGCTGAGCTGGACGCACAGTGATCAGCGCAGAGGAAGTATTTTTTACATTAGCATTATGCACAGTGGGCTGATCCCCTGCTTGCCTTAAAAATCTTGATCCATAGATTTTCCAGCTCTGTATCGGGCCACGTTTACTAGTGAGGCACAGATTTGCACTTAATCTGGATATGTTTTACCTGGGTATATGCAATATCAATGCCTTCTGCCTTGTACACTGTTCTCGGTCAGACACAGAGCTGGCCCCTACACTGTTTAATCATGGTTCTAAAGGGAACAGATAACAACCATAGGAATGAGCTGGGAAGAGAAAGGAAGGACAGTCCAGTGGCAAGTCTTGATGGAGAAGCGTTCTATGTTCCTTTAGGGACCTTTAGAAATGCCTAAGTAAGTATCTTATCTCGTCTGAAAACGCAAAACAAGGACCAACATGACAAAGAAAATGAATCATGAGTAGCCTACATATTTAGAATATAAGTTTAATGAATTCAATAAAATCAGTCCATACAATTTGACTGTATCTTCTTACGCCCTTCTACAATTGGCTGTCACAAACACCACATATCATTCATTCATTCTTTTCTCTTTTTTTAAATTTTTCTCTCACCATTTCTACAATGCACAACGCTTTTTGAAAAACTAAAATGTTATCATCTGACATTGGACAAAGTGAAATGTGATCAACTAAAAATTAGATATAAATACTTTGGATAACTTGAGCAAGAAGTCAATTTCAACAGCCGATTGAATGAAAACAAAAAGGAAATAGACACATTTTTCACATCTTTACAAATAGCTTTGGTCAAGTCTTACAAGTTGCAGTAATTCAATTTTGTAACCCAAAGGAAACAATAGATTTCATAGTAATATGTATAAATAAATAAGTAAGTAAATAAGTTCCCTTTATGATTGTCTCTCGGGTATATCTTTTTTTCAAAAGGACCGAAATAAAAAGAAAAATCTTGTGTATATTAATGCTTTAGCAATATCGAACATTCAGAGCCAAACTGTGGTTGCTCAAATATTCATTCAAAGAAAGTAAAACTGGCACATTTTAAAAAGACTAACCCTATGGCTAACACATGGCTGTGAAGCCATTTTAAAGTAATACAATGCATGCATTCATAACTTGCTTAATGTAAAAGACCTTACACTGATAGGTAGAAAGGAAATTGATAAAGAAAGAAAGATTACTGTAAAAGAAGAGAAAATGCGCAGGGAGTTATAGAGCATTCAGAAACACGTGCTTGCAAATTCTGACCGATTTCTATAAAAAAAATTATTGCATGGAGTAATATAAAATGTATAGCTTCAACGTTGCTTAATCACGCGCAAAATAGAACGACAACCGAGAAACCAAAAAGTGTCAGAAAACATGGACATTTTACAGGGCAAATGTGCTACTCTAAAGCATTAGGGCATGGTGACGATCATGGATAAGCGCAATATATAACATTCGTTGCGTGAAATTGGAATGATAGGAATATTATAATTTCTATTCCTCTACATCAATGAAGCTGTGATTCTTCAATACATAGCATAGAAAAATGAAATTATAGACCGTTTTATACTTTTACAAAGAAATATTTCCCCTTGCTCGCATGAAGTAAAATATTGCATCAAAACCCAATTTCGGCATATTTTGATTTGAAATTGTTCAGTTATGGGTAGTTAAAGAAAGACATGAGTTTCTGAATGCACCATTGAATTCACCTGTAATTCTAGAAAGAGTGAATATATTGTTACCCGTAGGAAACGGGAAAAATTAGATCAAAACAAGATTCAAAAGAAATCATCATATTAAAAATTAATATAAACAGTGATAGATAAATAGATTAGATTCATGACTTCAATATTAATGCCCTCCAAAACGTTTTGTCCGAAAACCCTTAGTCCGAAACGGAGATTTGCCTGAAAAGTTAGCTTTTTCACAAAGCTTGTCCCGAAAATAACTCAGTTTGGTCCAATATTGGGGTTTTAACCAAAAATACCCACTACATGTAGTCCGAAATAAATCAACGTCCTCAACGCTAATTTTTTTTTCTCAGCTTAAACCCAACTTGGCTTACAACAACTCGAGCTGAGATACACACACGTTGCCTTACACACAAAAATACACATATTGATCTCAAATGCAGGTGACTAAAGGCTGCATACGCCGGGGTCATAAATATAAGGGAGATAACTGAGAAATATAATGTCAAAGTGGGACAGTAAAGTAAGCTATAATAACCCTTGGAAATAGGATAATCCCAAAAAACAATTTAATCCAATAATCCAAAATGGTTATTGTCATATCAGGCATTTCCGATAAAGCGTTTTGGAGTGCAGATCATAATCAATCAGCTGTCAACAAACCACAGTTTGTTTTGTAAAAAAAAAAAAAAAAAATAATGAGAGTTCTCACTTTTGTAAAAGACTAGTAGTGACTTGACTGTGAAGGAATAACATTTGTTTAAATATATTTTCATTTCATAAGTATAATATATAAATGTAAAATACATAATCCAATTCCAAAATGAAGAAATGAATCCAATAAATATTTTCAGGCCTCTTGGGATAAAACATATGGTTTTAACTCTTTCAGTAATCACTAATAGCTTGTTTCAATCTGTCTGTCATAATCATCACTCCACAATGATTCCCAGTGGACCCAATACATTGGGTTTGTGTCCGTCCGTTTTATTTCTGTAAACCTACAGTTAAATTACCATTGTTTTGGTGTAATTTAGTGCAAACTTCCCACCAAGTGATTTTTGTCCGTCTAGAACCAGCAATAAAACAATGGGAATGATTGGGAATTTTAATATTATTTGTTCCTGGAAGCTGAGATGCCTACGCAATCTTCATAGATTCAATATGGCTTCAGTAAGTGTACTTCCAACCGGAATGGTTCTATCTTCTACTTTATCCAGATTGCAGTCAATTGATAAAGTGCCATAGGTGTCATTTACGTTATAAATTAATTCAGGTGTTACCGTTATCTTTAAAAATAAAATATAAAAAAACGTTGGGTTTTTCCTTTTTTTTTTGCAAATTGCTTTTACACGTTTTAAAATAATTTTGTATTCAACGTTATTACTTTGGCATGTTGTGTAATAGTATCATGTTATTGAATGTTTCCACTGAACACTCTAGGGTGGAAGGTGAGGGCTATATAAATCAACTACCTATTATTTAATTTCGCAATTTACTGCGTCAATAGTTTTACTGCCTGCAGAAATTTTTTTAAACTTTGGTCTCAGCCCATAACTAATCTGGTCCTGAAAGAGTTAAATGAAACCATTTGTCTTAAAATGCAATACGGTAGAAAAAAAATTAATTGAACGATTCAAATTTACGTAAATCACAAACAATCAGGCATCGACAGAGTAGACCAACTCCCCAGCGATGTGAGTGGAATGTATGCATAGGTCATCGTCCAACATCACAAAGTCTGCGTCCGTCCCAAAGTCCAGCGTTCCCTTCCTGTCGTGGATTCCAAGCATTTGAGCCGGGTGCAATGACGCACACTCCAATGCCAGCACCTGGCCACAGCCTGTCAAAGACGAACGAATTATTATACTCAATTATTTAAGTAATATATATGAATCAATTTTTCACAACTGCATAGAGGGTTTGCGGGTTTTTTAAATATATGATATATTATATATAACGCAGTGGGCTCATCACCTGCTCGTCTCTAATTCCTGATGCAGTCTTTCTAGCCTTGTGTTAGGTGATGAGTGGTGTAAGTCCTCATTGGCATTTGGATTTACTTCCATTTGTCATGTGCACCATTCAGAGCTTTACATATGGCTGGCCCCTACACTGCTTATTGCGGTATAAAGAGGACTCGATAAACAACAAGATGATAAATATAAGTAAATATAAAGATGGGTTCATAGTATGTAACCCTCTACAATTACAGTCTCATAGGAAACTTCAGAGTTCAGTTTGGTTCTTAATGTTCAGAATACTATTACGTTAAGAACTTTTACTCACCGAAATTAAAGATCTACTTATTACTATTACAGGCAAGTATTCGGCATTGGAAGGAGAATTTCAATAATTTCATAAATCAGTTTAAGCATAATAAAACAAATATGTGCATACTACTTCCTTTAATGAAATTTAATAATCTCATAAATCAGTGTACGTATGATAAGAAAAATATATGCATACCACTTTGTTTCAGGAAATGCCGGACACAAGCATCCAATGAAGTAATGCTAAAAAAATGAAACAGAAAATAAATAAAAAAATAACTGAATTACTAGTACCTAAATGTTGGAGGGAGTGTAGGTTATGTCCATACATTTTCAAGAACTATTTTCATCTTCTTTTTTTTTTTTTTTTATTCATCCCTACAACAAAATACATTCATCAACTTAGGAGGTTGGGTGGGAAGGCAAACAATCCAAGCTTTCCTTTTGCTTTTGAATCTTACTTTACGACCTCAATCAATGCTTTTCATCACTTAAATCAAGTAATTTCCCTTGTTCATATTTCTATCCTATATGAATAATAGATATCTAAATAGATAGACCAAAAATATTTTCCTTCTATTAATCAAAACGCTGGATCTTTCCATTTGGACTTTGAAGTCTGTCCTTAAAAACAAGAATTTCTACAAAATCTAGCAAAACTTTTTTTAAACAATGATTATTTTTCATCAATCTTAGTCAAACTTGATTGGTTTGTGTCTAGTTATTACCTCATGTACATAATATACTTATCTGTCGTTAACTATGCCTTACATAGGGGTGGCGGATTAGTCCAGAGGTAGTGGGCTTCTTTTCTATTTACGGCGAGGCAGAGTTGCTGTGGCAGGTATGGGTTCGATTCCCCTGGTCGACGAAAATCTTTCTTCTATTCTCTGTTCTTGTCTCTCACAGGCACTGTTATATTATCCCACTATTATTCTGATCTACATTGCTGGTGCCAAAAGTTTTAGGTAAGTATAATGATATCTGATCCATATTACAACCAGAAAATAACCCAAATAAAAAAAAATTGGATTCAGTCCTGACCTGCCAGCCAGAGTGTCTGTCCCCTTGAGCACAGCCCTGTTCCCTTCAATATTGATGGTTTGTTCCCCAAATGCATAGGTACCAGGAGGTAGGCCTAGTGCTTGCATGGCATCTGTAACCAGTACCAGACCTAGAGAGATAAATACATTATACAAATTAATAAACTTTAAATTCAAACAGTTGTGAATTTTGTTTTCCTTTCTTATCCACCCCCTACGTACCACATCACAGTGTAAGGGGCCATTCAGTACTGAACACAAAACTGGAGATTCTCTGGATTAAATAACCAAGACAACCCACTGCTTTTTAGGGGTTGATATCAATTTTGTCAGAGTCACAACTACCTTGCTTTCTAATTCTTTATATATTATATAAAACATATGAAGACAGGATAAAGTCTAGGAGACTTCAACTTGTTGTTTATTTTTACAATGTGGAATACGCCAATCCCATTATTGTCTTCCAAAGCTCTGTGGAAACCATCAGACATGCTACGAATATACTAGATCGCTTTTCTCAAAATTTATCTAAATTAGAAGACAATTACATTGTATGTGATATATTATAAGTGATTAGCATACACATGACATTATTATCTCTATTTCTCTGTAAAGGTAAAACAAACAACGTAAACAAAAAGTTCCTTCCTGTAAAAAATTTTGAAATGAACTCATGTATTCCTCTTTTCTTTTTTTTTCTTTTTTATTTCATACTTTACATACAAAACGCATGGCTTGATTTTTAAAGAAACAAAAAGATAAGCACCGTCTGGGTGAACTCTGTGAGCGATGCGCAAAGCTGCTGGGTGGGTGTGAACTCCGTCAGATATCATTCCGTAGAATATTTTACGATTCCGAGGAAGTTTTTCACTGGTAAGTAGCCCTACCAAATGAGGATCTCTGTGATGAAACTGTAAAAAAAAAAAGTAGGAGGTGGGACAACAACAAAGAATAATATGATGAAACGTTTGAACAAATAATATGATGAAACGTTTGAACAAATAATATAAAGCATTGGGATACTAATACTAATCTACTTTAAATTGTAGAAAATAGATATTGCGATGGATGCAACCATATTTTATTTTTTTTAAGTGCTAAAAATATTAAATGCGTTCTTTAAAAAAAATTCGCTTTGTTTTTCTCAATGCTGGACATAGTTTATCAATAATTGAAACAATTAAATTGGTATTGTTGTTTTTTATACCAATTCAAATTATTACAACTTAACAGTGTTGGGTTCAGCGCCATGTCCAGCCTGATGGCACGCAGCATTTCCTATATGCAATCTAGACCCTCAATCATAGTTCCGCATTCCCCTTCTTGTGTGCAAAAAAAGGAAAATGGTATAGCCCCAAGTGTAAAACAAGTAACAAAACAAAGAATGTTTCTGGTCTCCCCTTCGTCAGTTTTTTGTGTCATTCCTATTCACATAAGCAGCCATGGGTCTTAGCCATGTATCTCAAGCCCTCCCTGTCAAATACACAGCTCTTTATCTAATTCATTGCATCCCTACAAAGTCATGCAACAAGGCTACATAGGAGTTTCTTTCTTCGTCTACCTTTGTTTCTTCTGAAGTCATGAGATACATCTTGTTAAATATTAATCATATTTTCCCTTAAGGACATACATACTATTACATGGACTTTTCCCCTTCATCTGTACTGCAACAACTGGGAAAATTTTATATCCATAGCAATTAAAGGAAAAAAAATATGACACACTCACATATTTGTATAAACAAAGAAAGGTTTTTATGATGTCAACACAGATTTCACCTCACCAAAATAACCAAAAGCAAATTTCCATTTCATTAAGGACAAATAAAAATTTATCTCATTGTATCTTATCTTATCTTATCTTATGTTTTACAATGTTGTGGACATGGAGTAATACATACTGGTAGCATGGCATTGAAAAGATGAGTGATGAATCTCGCTCCGGACCGTACAGCCTCTTCGCCTTGGACAAGATTAGACATGGAGTGACCTGAAAAAAACAAAAATTTCCAATTACTCAAATGCAATGGCGGAAAATCAAGTGGTCATTAAAGATATTTTTTTTATATTATTATTTCGTAACGAATATCCACAGCCATCTTAATACAGTGCAAGACGGTAATGGGGATGCCGCTTAACAGGGACAGCCACTCTGGGATCATAATAAGTCCTCCTTGTGTTGGAATTCAGCCGCGTAATGGAGAAAAGCACCATGAGGATCATCACGTCACATTATGTAAGTGCATAAATCAAAGCTGTGAACAATGGAATAAACTATCTACCCCTTTAAACCCCACAAAAAGAGTATACGTGTCAACAATGATCCCCATTAAGCCGCTTGCACTGAATACAGTTGTATTTCTAACAATCCCTCTCCACTTCTTCATTTGGTTGGAAGCTGTACATCAGACTAGGCAGCAGCACTGATGTGACTTAAATTTCCTTACTTTTATTATTTTTCTTATTTTTCTTTTTTTTAGCACTCCGTTTCTGATAGACATGATTCAGACATTAAATGGCCACTTTTATCAAACCGATCTGACTTTGTACACAATTCATACCCTCAAACTTTCAAGAGCTTACCAAGAGAGACAGTTATTCCACGCTTGCAAAGCTCCTCAATAATAGCATTTGCGTATTTCTTTTCCGGAGCAAGTGTGACCAAGGTAACATTATCAAGACTTCCATAGGTATCAAGAACGTCAGTGAATCCTTCCTCTTCAAAGTCTCGGATCAGCTGTTCTGGATGAGCGCCTTTCTTCTCTCTACTGATGTATGGGCCTTCTATGTGGATACCTGCCGCCAAATAAAAATGATTTTAATCAATCATGCCCATCACTGTAGTACAACATAATTAAATCTGCTCTTCTAAAAATGCCTTTCAATATCACCATTGATACAGATAAAACAACATAAAGAAAAAAGTCCTGTATCTCCAATCATGTACAGGCTCAAAGACTTAACATCATTCAATATCCTTCTCAACTCCCCAGGGAGCATACGGTAGAGCAGCCTGTCAGGTTCATCATACCAAGCAACTTGTTGAAAGACAGTGCGGACAAATGTCACGGTTCCATCATTCACATTCCTTTGCCCTCTCCAAGAAAAACATAAAAACAAAATTACACGCAATGAACAAATCCCCGCAAAAAACTTGTAATTTATCTTTCTTTTTTTTGTTTACTTTTTTCTTGGGCACCAAATGCACACTACTATTGTAGTAGCACAGTTTAATCAAATAGATAAATGCTTACAAGAAACATGGAAATTAAGTGAAATGAATAGAAAAAACTGACATATAATTACCTAACACACCAGCTCCGTCCTGACTCCCTTCACATTTCTTAATGAGCGGCAGAACCTAAAATATAATTTTTTTAATAAACTAAAGAGGATTTCTCTCTCTACAAAAGTAGAAAATCAAAATCATATTCATATCTGATTGTTCTGGATCTCTAAAATATAAATGTCTTAGTCTTAAACAGAAAAAGACATTGTCAGAGTCTAAAATCATTGTAAAAAAATGTTTGAGCTTGAGTGCGACATGAAAGCGACTTTTTAGGTATGAAAGTATATAACCTTTTGATAACCCTCTCTTGGTAATGAGATGAAAGTGTAAGCATATCGTTTGTCATATAAATAATATTTATACACACACAAAGCAAATAACAGATGAATAAACTAAAACCACTAAATGTCAAAACATAATAAATGCATAAAGATTTGAAATGTTATGTGTGTTAAGCAGGATTTAATTTACATCATAAGTAACTTTGAAAAGACTATCAGTCGGTATGCTTGTTTTAAATAACAAATTGAGGTTATGGATCCAAAGGTATCTGATTCCAAAGACAGAATATAAGATAAGATAACATAAGATAAACTTTATTCATCCACATAAGGAAATTACAAAATAACAAAATGATTTACAGAACATGCTACATACCTTGTGGTAAACACTTTTGTTTGAGGTAATAACTGTTGGGCAAAAGGATGTAACCCCATGAGCTAAAATGCCTTTAGCTACTTTCTTAACAGCATCACTAGTATCATGTTTATCTACCTGAGAAAAATCATAGCCAAAGCCACCTGAAAATGGAAAAAACACATTGCACATATCAAGTTCAGGACTAGTAAAAAAAAAACTGAAAGCAAATTATTTTTTATGAATACAACGATTATGAAATCAATCAGAGCATCTTTTTTTGTTTTTTACAGTTATTCACAATAACAACTAAAACCATCTTAAAACTATTTCTAAAAACAATTTTTCCCTTGAGTACTAATATGACAAGACAAGTATGCTACAAAGGGATAAATACCTTCAGAAAGGGCTTTTTCAAGGCGGTTTTTTTCTCTCTTTCTGTCACAAATTTAAATGACTCACATGGTTTGACATTTTGATTACAAATTATCAAATGCAATGTGTCATGGTCAAATAAAATGCTGCTCTTGGTTACAATGATGAGCCATGACCATCATCAATATATTATCATCCTAGACATTATCATTGTTTTCTAAATTATCTTTTTATATATCATTAAATTGCTCATGGAACACAATAATATAAACTAAAAATTAGATACCCATTCTATGAGAATACAATTTCATTTCCCAAACAAATGACAACAATTTTAAAAATGCCATTACCATTCAATTGAGCGTCGATAAATCCTGGAGAAATTATGAGATTTCCACAGTCAATTGTTTCATCTGCCCTGACTTTTTCCACAAAGAACAAGACCTCTGGATTCATTATTTTCCCATCTCTGACCCACAGGTCTTCTCTGAAGATTTTTCCATCCCTTAGAATTCGACAGTTACAGTATTGGTACAAGTGGCCAGGTATTCTTGGTTGTGGCGGCGCCATCTGCATTATAGAGACAATTACTATGAACATTCACCAATCAAATTGGAGCTGGCACCTAAGTAGATTTTTTGACCAGCACCACTACGTCAGTAAAAGAGCCGAAGTCCCCCCAAAAAATCCCTGAAAGGGTCACAGGGAGCCACTTTGGTGATCCGCCGCCAAGAGGTGATCAGTGCAGCTTGGGTGGCCACATCTCAGGCAGTATAATACAAGAAAATGAATGGAATGTGAGGTTAGTAAGTAACTAGGCACTGCTTGAATGATGATCGATAGTAAATTTGCTGACATTTTTATCGTCGCTCACAGTCACAGCTAGCACCTATAACTCAGTGGTCACTTCAACTATAATTGATCCACAAGTTATCACCACATGGCTGTAGCGCCTATCAAAGCCCAGCTGGTCACTAGAACTGTGACCTCAGCCTTATTTTGTTCTCCCAGCAGCCTGCTGGCACAAAATTAGATCTCATTTATGATCTCTGGAAATTGCGCAGTGATTTCTCCAACATTCTGACATACTGACAATACAGTACATGTCTATGCACTGGAAAGGTCATCTCAGTTGCTAATGGCTTTGACAGTGTGGCAAATTTAATTTGAGCAAAGAAAAAAAAAAAAACAAAGAAAAAAACAAAGAAAAAAAATCTCATTTTTTATGACAAAAAGAAAAAAAAAAGATCTTGTGTTGAGACTAGACTAAGACCATCTGGTCCCTAGTATCTAATATCGTAGGCTTATCTCATTAGGCTCAAGTATATGTTTTGTGCATAGCTTCTAATGCAATTTGATTTCTAGACGTCTAAGTCTAAGTCTAAGCCTAAGTTTAGACTAGCGTTCATCATGCAAGGTACACACCGAAATCAGTGTAGTGTCAGTGGAGTTCCAATTTCGAGGTCGATTTCCAAAACTCGGTAGATATGTCAATCCTACTTGAAGAAGAAAACAGGTCCGAATGCAATATTGCACTGCAAAATTTTCACTTCCTTCAAAGAATGGCCTGTCACTTGAATTTATGACCTAAAATCGAGGGTTTGATGGGCTTCGTTATCAGCAGCGTTTGTTATCAGTCAAAAATACAATGAAACAAAGTCACATGATTTCTAAAAATAGAAATACCCGAGCTGCGTGGTCTTTTCTCTATGAAACAGTAAACCACGTTTCAACCATAACATACGATATGACTGAGGCATAGTCTATAAAATCTACTGACAAAAAAGAATGAATATCAACCAGTTCTATATTTTGCTTGTGTTTTTTTTAATTTGTTTATAATGTCTGCTTTGATTGTTTTTGTTTGTTGTACGTGCGTGGGTTTGATTATTATTTTTTTGTTTTGTTTTGTTTTTGAAGGTTTTGTTTGTTCTTTGATTGACTTATTTTTTATTTTATCACTGTAAAATAGCTGAGAATTTAAAGCATTTAAACAAAATAGAAATAAATCAACTTGCCTTTCCCATCAAATTCAGCATTAAAATTGACCACCCCTTCTTCCCCCTTTTACAGTCCACCTCTGGAGTATTATAAGAAAGCTGGTGTTTTCAGTACCGCAGACTATCTCTCTATTTGACATGTGGTCAGTACGAAATTTTGTGACATAATTTGAAGACCCTTATCATGCAGCTCATTATGTGTCTGTATACAGTAATTATATTATTATTGTTATCATCATCATCAATATTATCATTATTATTATTATTGCACAGTGGGCTGATCCCCTGCTTGCCTTAAAATCTTGATCCATAGTTTTTCCGGCTTTCAGGCCATAACGTGTACTAGTGGGGCACAGACTTGCACTTAACCTGGATACATTGTACCTGGGTCTGCACATCGGTGCCTTCTGCACTGTCCTCGGACAGACACAGGGCTGGTCCCTACACTGTTTAATTGTGGTATTATAGGGAACAGATGACAAACAAACATTATTATTGTTATTATTATCATCGTTATTATTATCATCATATTGATTACAGTAATCCAGTACAGCTCCATCATAGCTCAATCTTGTGGGCCCTCCCTAATCTCGCACTATGATTGATGATGTCATTAATGTATAGATTACACTATATCCATGATTTCTTTTATTTTCCTGGCGTGATTGAGAGTTGTAGTTGAAGTTGGCTTATTTGTGGGTTTTTTAAGTTCCTTTCATTTGCATTTTTATTGTTGTTGTGAACCTCAACGTGACGGTCGTTACCCAACTTTAGGGCGATTAAGACAAATACGTAATTGATAAGAGTTTTATGTTCCAAGGGGTGGTACTGATAATACTAACTGAGCTCATAACCGTTGAGACAGTTACCTACTCCTGATTTAGTGTGATCATGGTCTGAAGTCTGAACAGAGATTTGTTGGATTGCCACACTGTTAGTTGCTACGTCCAGTTATATTATGATACATAGAAAGATATAATATGCGGTGGGCTCATCACCTGCTCGTCTTAAATTTCTGATGCAGTCTTTCTAGCCATGTGTAAGGTGATAAGTGGTGTTAGTCCTCGTCATTTGGATTTACTTTCATTTGTCATGGACATCCTGCATAGCTCGACACACGACTGGCCCCTACACTGCTTTCTTTGGTGTAAAGGGGACTCGATAAACAGAGAAAGATAAAAGATAAAATACAAACATAGAGAAAGATAAAATACAAACATAGAGAAAGATAAAATACAAACATAGAGAAAGATAAAATACGTGTTACTGTTGGATCAGGAATGCACAATAGAGAATGGAGATCTAAGCTGACAGCACTGTACGGTAATTGTAAGTTAAGGATGTGTGTTTACAAAAACAATTAGTTCCATTTCCATCCTTCGATGTTTTGCGTTGACATACCATACAACTACAAATGTAAAGAATACGGTGCAGTCTGGGAAAAGCCAACTCGATTGAAGTTGAAGTAAACTCTTGATATGTGGCTGACTACCATTTTGAGAGAGAGGGAGAGAGAGGGAGAGAGAGAGAAAGAGGGGGAGGGAGGGAGGGAGAGAGAGAGAGAGAGAGAGAGAGAGAGAGAGAGAGAGAGAGAGAGAGAGAGAGAGAG
>JARFNW010029978.1:0-24449 GCA_031763155.1 Dirona albolineata | reverse complement strand
GTCTACACACCCAATAACGCGGACCTCACTGAGAACACATTGATTCTATTTTGAGCGCAAAGTGACGTAATGCGCGCCGCGGAAATTAAAGCACGCAAAAATAAATAATCTCGCAAACAAATTGTTCGTAGCTCATAGACGTACTAAATATGTTAATAAGTCACTTGTGATAAGACCATACCTAATGAGTCAGTATTTTGGACTCACAATGCCACCAGGCAGGTCAATTAATTATTCATTTTTCGAGTAAGATTATTCCCTTCAATCTTTCAAAAGAAACAAAACAAAAGATTTTGCACTTTACTAAAAACTAAATTATTTCTAATCGAAAATTCCGACTTCCGACTCCAATGAGCTGGTCGCACTTTATTTCTTGCAATTTCATGTATACGAAACGAAACCTGGATTAGAAAAACGTCGACTTTTTGGTGAAAATGAAAGCAGGGTAGGCCACTCACACTCACAATTATTATTTTTGTTGACAACCGTGACGGAGTGACAACCGCTGAGGATCAGCCCATTCATTGTTGTGAGTTCCTGTCGAGTTTCATCTTTTTACGAGCGAGCTCTAAGACTAAGATGAAATCCTCAGACGAAAATCTTTGATTTTTGATTTTTTTTCCAATAGGAGTGGCAATATATGTGAAATGACAAATGCTATCGAATGATAAGGTGAGAAGAAGTCTATCAAACAAACAATCTTCAACTTCAACCCCGCAATCGTTGATTCAGATTGAGGAAGAAGACACTTTCTTCTCTCTCCTCTGCTTTCTTCTCTCTCCTCTGCCTCTACTTTAATTCTAAGAAATAGAAGCAATGTGAAGTGAATGTTGTTGTACATATGTCCAAGACGCTATATATTATTGTTGTAATTATGGCTTCCGTGTTGATAAATGTGTTACTGTTTCTACCATTGTCAATGAATTGTTTTCCCAATTTTAAAAGTAAAAGACACCAGTGACACTAGTCTAAACTTAAAGTTAAAGGTAAATTTTAGTAAAGAAGTCTTCTGCAATATCTAAACAGTAAACATGAACAGTGCAAAAGTACAAGGAGGTATGTGGTATTCTTTGGAGCTAACTACAGGGACACGCTTGCAAGAGCAGACTCATCTGCCTCTAGCAGCCTCATCACTTTTTTTCTCTAATTTAACAATATCTCAAGTTGTACTATTACTATTATTATACCACATTCATTTCATTCAAGTCTTACTCAAGGGAATGACATAAAAAAGCAATCACTAACACAGATCTAACAGTCCAATGATATCTTACGTCTCCTTATTACCAAACATGAATGGAAGTATTATTTATTAATTGAAAAGTATGGGGAAGATTATAGGAAGTGGGAGCCAGTGTAATGTAAGGCAACTACGTTAATTTGTTATTGCATACTGAAATTCATTTTTACAAACTTTTTTTAACAGGCATTTTCATTTTCCACAATGTCTGGGTGGAGCTCTCAAGGCTATGTTGTACCAGACACTCCACTAATGACATTTCCATCTTTAAACTCCTTGGGTTTGAGTCAGACACAAGCGAGAAGTACAGACAATGATTTAATTATGGTACCTGAAACGCCCTCTCCTAGTAGACGTGGTGAACAAGACTTCTGCACCAAAGAAAATCTTCTAAATGCTATTGCTTATATCAATCAGGTAATTTATTAAAGAAGACTTATTTTTTAATGGTTGATAACATTCTTAGCACACATTTTGTCAATTTAACTTTAAAAACGTATGCTCTCTCTCCTTCACTCTTATGACTTGCCTTCATATATATATATGTATATAATAAAATACTTAAAAAGATAGATTCATAAGCAACATTTGATACACTTGCAATAACATTGTTCTGTCCTTGAATTATAAATTCCATAAAATGTCTCTTTCCAATGATAGGAGCTTGAGCTTATGGGCTTTCCCTGCATATCAGTGGAATCAATACGGACTGGTGTTTTGGATTCTATTTTCTTAATGAATCGCCTCAATGATGTGCTTGTTGTGTATCATAAGACGATGGCTGTGAAAGAGGAGCTGGAAATGAGGTATGATATTTATACTTTTTACATCTTTTGAAAAAGTAAATATCCATAGTTGTGAATTTCTGTTCTTTTTTTTTCTTAGAAAGATTTTTTTTTAAAAAGTATTGAACGTCAATTGATAGTGGAAACCAACATTTTTCTTATCACTCAATGGGAAGTGAGTACAACCCACTCTAATTGAGAAGAGAAAAAATTATTGAATATGGACTTCCTACAAGCTTGTCGGAAGTATAATTATGTTACTTACATCTCTAAACATTTGAAATAATTTACAATTGGTATGGCAGCACACCTAGTAGTATAGTATGTAGACAGAACAGTTTCCAGGATAGCTCTCAATGATTTACGTAATGTACAAGTCCTATCACATATGGACTTTGAATAGAAAATGACACCTTTGATAAAGTAGTCTCGATAAAAGGTGTTTCAGTCAAATCTTTGCTGACCTTTTAAAGTATTGGGATGTTTTTGCTGTTCCGTTGTAATTGTAGCATTGTTTCAATTTCAGAAATCACAGATTATCATGTGATTTAGATCATCAGCAGTCCACATGCAAACGCCTGAAGAGAAGTAAAGAGCAAATCGAAAGAGAGACAAACCAAGAGAAAGAGAAGCTGAGACAACTCAATTGTAAATATAAAAGTATGAGTAGCCAAATAAAGACTGACGAGGATGAGGTAAATATAAATGTTTTGTAAGTTTTATCTTTCCTATGAGTTGCTTGCTATTTTGTTGTTTCAGCTTTTTGATGGTGCCCAAATTTTCAAGGACTTTATTGTTCCACAATTTGATGTCTTAGGATTTAAACCAAGGACTCTTCAATGTTTGGCATAATATTCCTGTCTATGGGGAAACAACATTTTGGTTTTGTTTGCATCATATTATATTGTTGAAACTGTCACAAGTTCTATCTTTAGGAGACTGGAGGAGTCATGCTCAGACTTTACATTCTTTACATTTTATTATTGAAATGAATAATATTTGTATTTTCTCTTCCAGTTAAGAAAGCTCACTGCTATGCAAAGTTCAAGGGATCTTCAATATAAGCATGAACAGAAAAAGAAAGAAAAAGAATTGATTAAGCTGAGAGAGCGTTTGCATCAACTAATAGCTGATAAAGCCCCTGATAGGAAAGTTGGTGAGAAAATGCGTTTGTTTTGTTTTTTTCTTTATCATGACAGTGTCAGTATACACAGAGTTAAACTTAAGCCATATATTGTGGTAAAGAAAGTTTCTTTTTAAGGGGGTTATGTTTTTCAAGAAAGTTTATAGCAGATATATGTAATATATATATATATAGTCATGATTAAGGGGTCACTAAGACAAATAATTATTGGTTCAAATTACTCATCCTTGGTCAAAAATATATAACTTGAGAGATTTTTCAATTTTGATAAAGATACAAGTTATCAAATTATTTTTAAAAAAACCAGATGATGTGTTGTACATACCATTCTTAAAATAAAATTAGAAATTAATTAAGACAATCTTTTACTAGTTAAAGCTGTATTTTTTCCTTTATTTGGTTCATAGGAATGGATATCATGAGTTTGGTCGGTGGTAGTGATGGTCGAAGGGCTACTTGGAAAACAGCTCCTGGGAAGTACGAACAGTTTTTTCTTATTCTAAATAGAACCCCCATTTTCTTCACCTTGTAACTTCCCTTTTTATTCTAATATTTCGTGTTTAATCTATGGATTCCTTTCATGATTGTTATAATATGGTGCTTACGTATAGATTATCCAGAATGAGAGAAATAATCAAAGAATGTTTCCTTGTGTTAGTATTTAAGACATGAAACTTGCACCACAGTTTGATTTTGAAACATTCCGATTTCCCCTGGGGCAACAAACACATGAAAACAAATACAGAGACTGTTTTATATTCATTGCCATGAGCAATATTTTGTGTTATCACACTTTAAAAAAACCAGAGAGTATAGGATAAAAAAGATTTATGTCTTAGTTGCTGATCTATGATGTATTATTAAAGACTTCTTTCCTTAATTTCAGACAAGAGGAGGAAATGTACCAGGTTCTTGTCAACAATTATGAGGAAAGCAGACAAGAGCTGATGCAGGAAAATGCTGAACTTAGGGATTGTCTGTTGTCTCTACAAAGAGAATTGTCTACTCTTTTGAAACGGACTGGAGACATGAATACTAGCGCTGCCACAGAGGTTAGGATCTTTGAATATTTTGGCATATCATATCACATACACACTCACACACGCACACACACAAACATACACACGTTTGAAAATGTTTAAAGCAATATGTATGTGGAAGCAGAAGAAAACAGTTCAGACAAATAGCAAAAGCAAGATCACTGATCTTGAAGACTGATGATCATGAGCAAATGATTTAAGATTATTGAAGGCGTTATTAAGGTGGCTTCGTGGATACAAATATGTCTTGGGTTTCCCCCTCTTCAGCAAAGAAACATGTTTATGGCTTGTATAATTAATGTTTATCCTGTCTTTTTCAGCTGTCAAATCATGCAAACTTGTCCAATTCATCTGTAGATGACGACGAAGAGCAGGATTCTTTGAGGGCATCTCGGTTGTCTATTACTGATTTAGATGATGGTGATGTCACATTAGGATTAATACCCTTTTTCTGTGTTTGTGTGCATATCATTTATCATCATAAAACTAGTACGATACACTTTATTCTTTGTTTCTGTCAGATAGAATGGTCGATGTATTTATATTGTAGGTAAGGGTGTCCCAGATACAGACATAGATGATGATTTCATTTTAGAGTCCTAAGATTCAAGTTTCAAATCCTGGGTTAGAATAAATATGACAAAAAAATGTATATCTGTCGGGTGACTATCTCTTTCAATGACTGTAAAATTAATGGTTTACATACTTATGAGAGATTTGACGCTCTTTTTTTTTCTTCAGTCCATTATTCAGTAACTGGAAAAGAGTACAATAAATGATTAAAAAATTTGATTATGATTTTGATATATCATATGATTTAGAATTTAGACCATGATATCATTATAACCGTTGTGGAGTGCTTATGCTAGGATCTCCTTCTGTTCTCAGGATGTGAACTCAACCTGTTGATTTACTTTTTGATTGGTACCATTGTTGTATGTATGAACAAAATTCTGTTGATGAGTTACTTTTCTAAAAATCAAACACTATTTATCAATTGAGGTAGTAAATAGATATGGTAAAGATCTGAATGTCTATTCTCTCTTAGATAAAATTGATTAAATGTCATAATTAGTGCTTCATGTTATTAATTATTTTGTTTGTTGTTAAATCCTTAGGTTACTTCCAAATGCCCTGTGATATAATGAAGAATCAAATCCAGCAAATGTTCAAGGACACCTGTGATCAAATTACCCAAAGCATGAAAAAATCTCTTGTCAGGAGTAAGTCAGAATCATAAAGAAACCACTGTAATGTGATTGGTTTCCAACTAATTGCATGAAGATGTATGTTTAAGAAGCAGACAAATATAAAATTATTTTTTTTATCATTTAACAAATTAAACAGCAACAAATAAGGATTAATGAATTGCTGGTTTGTCAATGTATATGTCCCTGGCTTATGGCCTCCAATCCAAATCATGCAGAGCCAATAAATGCCCTCCATCCTAGCCCGTCCTGAATGACTATATGTCTTCCCGCCCATGTCCATCGTCTTCCTGTCTGTCTGTATCGGTTGCATTTCTCTGAAAGTTCCCAGGTTAACATTACATGCGAATGAGGACTTAGTACTTCTTGAGTTTTTATGATTCCGTCTTGAAGACTCCTGAATGTTTATTGCTATCACTTTGTTCCTTTACATATATTATTATGTTACAAAGTCAATGAACTTGGCTTTGAAATATGTTATATATAGGTACCAGAAAGAAAGAAAGTCTGTGAAATTCCCTTTAATTGTTTAGAATGCACGTCTGGCATAATATATGCTGTCTTTATCTCTCCTCACTAGATATCAGTAAAGGTCCCTCATCGTCCAGACGGATGTCTCAGTCTTCTTTTTCCAATTCTTCTGAGAGGTCACTCTCAGACAGGAGGAATTCAGTGTCAGAGTCTGCAGAGCTTGAAAGGTTGAAGAAACAGATACAGAATTATAAGGCAATCATTGACCAGCAGGAAGATTTGATCCAGGTTGGACAAATATCATGTCTCTGTGAATAAAGCCTTTTTAAAGCTTTTCTTCATTTACTTTTTGTACCTTTCTGGGTCAGTATCTATGAATGAAGTGTTACTGGTAAAATAATATTTTTCCAGACCATACAAATCTCATAACATAAATATAATGATTAATGATGTTTTATAGAAGTTTGTAAGATTGTAATTGTTCATTATCATCTACTTCCTGACTCGAAATGAATGTATGCAAAAATGTGGAATCCAGTTCTTTTGATTAAATTTTGGATTTTGTGGGTGGGATGTGGAGAGGGTGAGGCGGAGCGGAGCCTTCAGTGAAATTTGTAATTCATGTTTCTTGTCTTGCCATCAATGAATCGTCAACAAATTGCATATTGAAGAGTGAAATGATTACTACATGATTATTTATTTATGACATTCCTCAGCAAACGCTCACATCACATTCCCATTCCATGGAAAGTACTTTCTTTCACGAGTCTCAAGTTCATAAAGAAAAGGAGAATCTATCAGAGCAGCGGAAACTTTTTGCAGAAGAAAGGGCAAACTTTGAAAAGGAAAGGAGGAGTTTCACAGAGGCTGCAATTCGTCTTGCAAAAGAGGTGAAGAGAAATGAATATGGAATTATCAAAATTTAAAGCCAGGCATTATCTTGAATGCTTGTGTACTTGTACGGAAACATAACGATAATGGCTGATTGATTTTGCAAATGATAATCAACTGTATTTTGTGTAGGTATAATGAAAAACGGTTCAAGTAGACTAATTAACATAATGGAAAAATTCTCAACTGGGGGCGCGATTTATGTTCATTTCTAAATTGTTTGATATGAATTGGTATGAGTAGACATGAACAATTTATTTTCATTTTACAATTCCAGAAAAAAAACTTTGATGCTGACAGGGCGGCATTATTGAAGCAACAGTTTTTGAGTTTGAGTCCATTTAAGGGAAGCGATTTAAAAAGATCCAAAGCAGGTAAGATGAATTTTTGAAATGATAGATTTGATGCAAATAGAATGAAGATTGTAGACAAGGTAAGGTTTAGTAATCTTTTTAGCATTGATTGAAGTATATCTTTATTGTTTCATATTATTAATGTTGAAAGGAAGTTGAAGAAGAATTGGATTGAAAAAAGAAGTGACGTTCGTGGCCGATTTGTTCGGCTGCCGGTCTTGAGATTGAGCTCCCGGGTTCCAATCTTGCCATCCTTGTGAAAGACTCTTTACTCATTTTTTCCTACACTCGACTTGGGTGTGAAGGAGGATCCAGCTACATGCAGTGAAAGATAATGCCAGTATGTTAGTATGATGAGCCTAACAGGCTGCTCTACTATATGTTCCCCCAAGAATATTGAACGTTAAGGCCTGCTGGGAGATGAATGACGTAAAGTGTGTACCTGTGCTGGGATACAGACTATAACTTTATCTTTATCTTTATGTTACCAGATGGTCACTCCAATCGTCTTCTTCCGGCTACGCCAGTGTTTTCACCTGCCAAATCGGAACCAAAACCAGAAGCAGCAGATTTGCCAACCACCGCTGAATTGTTCACGGCTCTGGGACTGACAAAAAATACCAAGTAATATATACTATGTATTATATTTATTTGTTATATATGTAAAAGTTGGCTCTTTAAAATAAAAAAATTCAGTTTGCCATTAATTTTCTTCCAAATTCTTTAACCATAGAATTTTTTTATTGCTACTTTGACAAATAAATCCTCATTCTTTTAAAGTGACGCTCTCCCACCGACTTCATATGGCTTTATTTTCCAAACTGTTTTGCCAATAGAATTCAATTTGATATCACAGGAAAGATGAGACCCGTTTAAAAAAAAATGCAATACATTTAAATCTATAAAATATGACATGTTTCCCTTGGTTTGCCTCTGTCTCAAGTCCATTCATATTGTTGTTTATCGAGTCCCCTCTATACCGCAAAAAGCAGAGTAGGGGCCAGCCATGTGTCAAGCTCTGAACAGTGTACATGACCATTGGACGTAAATCCAAATGACAACGAGGACTAACACCACTCATCACCTTACTCATGGCTTGGAAGACTCTGCATCAGAAATTAAAGACGAGCAGGTTATGATCCCACTGCGTGTCCATTCATATTGATTATAAAAATGCACATAATAACAATTTCATTTTCTCTATTCTTAAACACAGGGATGCTGCCTCAGAGGAATCCAAACCACTGTCTCAGAAAGGCAGCTGGTCACAGTCTCACCCAAACGAAACCAGTTCTCCCAGTTCATTGCACCCAGACAGCCAAGGTTTTAGCGTTCCCAACAAATCAACCCGCCTTTCGTTTTCTCCCCATGACAGCACAGGCAATCCCAGCCCCATGGCCAATGGATCAGATGCCAACTCGTTCAGTCCAAAACTAGCGGCGATAAAGGCGTCTCTGATGAAGAAGCATCTAGAACGATCCAAATCCAAAGACTGAGGACAGATCATTCTCCTTTTAACTGGTCTCTCGTATTCAATATCGTGGCGCTTATTCCTCAATTGTGTGTCATCTTTTGGGACTTCTAGCTATTCGAATCCTTTTCTTGTGTATTAAACTTTGATGTCACATTGTCACTTAACAATGCCAAACCTGGACTATGATGAATTCTCCTAAAGGTAAAATGACAAAATGTCACAGTCAGCCATCATTAGGGAAGCAGTGATCAAGGCTTGACTACATTTGATTGGTAAGACAAGAGACATGAGAAAGTATAGGAACCAGGGAGATCCACCACTTGACTCATCAACAGTTTATCGGATGGTTCCAACACCTTATAATAATGCATACTTGTCACTGTGCAAACGATGCAAGGATTCCCAGTTTCAGGATCGGCCAAGAAAACCTGGATAGATGGCATTAGTGAGACCATAATTTTTATTCTTAAATAAATAAATAAAATAAATGAAACTCCCTTATTCATTCCAGGGGGAAATTTTTCTTTAGGGTCTATTCCGAGGGTAGACTGGAGTACCCCAGGCGTCGGCCGCAGAGCAGCGCTGCAATATGGGATCGATGTCTTGAGAAAAAAAACCATTGCTTCCACCGGGATTTGAACCAAAGGCGAGTGACTTAGCCACTGCACCACCGGCTCCCCTTTAGGATCCCAACCTACTCAGCCCTCCCAACCTGCCACTCTTCAGTGATGGTGAAATGGTTAAAGAAATGCAAAGTCAATGTTTTTGTGTTCTTTGCTCAAAATGTTAAAATGTAATTTTAATTTCACGAGTTCTTAGACTAGCACCCTTTTGAACACAATAAGGTCACATTGAAGGTCACATCTCAGGCCACACCTCGATAGGACAATAAGGTCACATTGAAGGTTACATCTCAGGCCACACCTTGATAGGACAATCAATAAGGTCACATTCAGGCCACACCTCGATAGGACAATGAGAGCCTTATGATTTATGCAATTGTGAAATTAGCGCTAGGATATGATATTATGGTAGATTTTATAGCGGGTTGTGTTGAAAAGAATGAAACAAAGCAGCTAATCAAATAATATTTGTAAAAATCTTTCTAGGTTCTAGTCTGAAAAACATTTTTTTTTTCCTGTTCATATTATTTCTTTAACTTAATGCAGCCTTGGAAAATGTTGATCTTATATTTGCATGCATGTTTTCATTGGATATGTTGTAAAGTGCATGATTGTGGAACTATGAAAGAAGCAGACTGCTCCCTGTTTATTTTCAATTCCTGATCCATTGATTTTTAATATTTGTCCACACATTATATTTAGATGTTGATGAATCATCACTTTGTCCGCTTTGCGCCACCAAAATCAGGAAGCACCAGATTTTAGGACCAAAACGTTCAGCTCGACTTACTTATTCCATCACCCAAATAATCATTGCCATTTAACATATTTAGAATTTCCTGTCAGCGTTTCATTTTATACAAAGGTTACATATAAGGTGCTTTTCATGTGATGCCCCTACTAATTGCTTTGTCTTTTACATTTCGCCAAAGAATGAAATTGTTTCTTGAGCATGCTCTTTTCAGATTAGAGATGTTTAGTTTATTAATATTTCAACGGTTGCACTGAAAACTTTATTCTGATCAAGTCATGTCCAGCATGCAAATTTTATTCTTTTGTTGAAGTATGTTCATAATTGTTTTTTTTGTTTTTTTTGTATGGTATATATGGTAATTTTTGTACATTCCTAATTCATATTGTTTGTTTGTGGATGTTAGGAAGCTACGTCAGATGTGGCCTTGTTCATATTAAGTTACAGAATTATTTTGCTTTTGGATACATTTTTAGAGGGTCTCGTCAACAGCTGCAACTTTTTTTTTGCAGTTGAAACTTTTATTTTATTTTGTTGATTACTTCTTTCAAAAATGAATACATTTTTATAAGGTATGTTGTATTATTTATGACTCTCACTGTCTTGTTCACATGCTATAAAACGGGTAGCTGCAACAGCAGAGAGTGGTTGTGTCACTACTCATATTTTCATTGTCACAATGTTTTATCAAGTACCATGTTATTCCTATAAAGCTTTCTAACCCCGATAAGGGCATCCCCAAGATTGTATGCAAAGATATTTCTCTCGTTAGGCGACTCTCAAGCAAATGCCAAGTACAAACCTGTTGGCGTTGTTGGTATGGGCAATGTTTGTTGGGCCTAAAATAACTGCTTGTACGAGCCATTTTAAAATGCACAATGTGTTTAGTTAGGATAATATGGTATATGATTTATTTTCCAGAAATACAACAACCTGTCATATGTTTGACCTGACACCAAAAGGTACCATAGATTCTGGTAAAGAAAGAATGAATGATGAGCCCGCTGTTATGCATGGCTCGTCTTTGAGAGATCAATTTGTTATCAAACTCTCAATTTGAGAAAACCTGATATGACACAAATAGGATGATATCATCACCGCTTGTATTGGCATTCCCTTTATATCAACATAATCTTACATAATCTGCTGGAAGCCAGGTATATCAAAAATAAAAAATGTAGAATAAAAAGGCTTCAAGATTTATTGTTAACCATTTATCCTTGAAGCCTTTTTGTTCTGTATTTTTGATTAATCTTAAACAGTAATATTCTCATATAAACCTGTAATCTCTTATTATAAAGCAATAATTCTCCATACTGTTTTTGACTTCTTAATAGTAACAAATTGCCCTACCTGTATAAATAACACTGTTTAACAAAGAAATGACGTGAATGACAAAGTGTGACTGTATGATCATTCAAAACCGTGACTTCAATAATTCATTGTTTTTGTATCAGGAAACGTGTTGTGATGCTCTTTAAAAATCTGAATCTTATCTTTTCAGTTAGTTTCATGGATAAAATTTGATTCACATACTCTTTTACTAAAACCGATTTGTATATTATTGGTGCTTGTCACACACACACATTGACCAAGTCTGGTCCACAAATCGTTTGTGTCATTGCATTTTATATCAGTTTAGGTAATGAATGATTATGTACCAAATTTATCATACTACTGCTTATGCATTTTATCATGCCCTTACAATTTACCAGAGAAGTTGAGATGGTTTCTGCTTCGCTTGTGCCTTTCATCAGAAAAAAATTGGAAATGCAGAAATGACAAAGAACTACTTAGTCTCTAGAACTCCCTGATATTTGTAGAAAAAATTAAATTTTACAAACAAGAAATTTTTTTTAATATTGAAAAATATAAAGGGGTAAAGTTGTTGATTTTGACACTATTGTTTTTGGGTTTTTTTACATTGTGAGATTTTTAAAAAAAATACAGGGTGATTAGAACACAAAAAATAGAAGTGTTAGAATAGATGATTGATACATTTATTTTCATACTCTGCAGCAATGCCTCCAAGTCATGGAGGAGATAGGATGGGTGACCTTTGTTCTATTGCATTCCAGTATCTGTATATTATTGTCTTACAGCTCTATATTTCGGTTGAACCCAACAGTATGCTTTGGATATGCAATGTGTGTTTGTGTGTGTGTGTGACTTTTTAAAATGGACATTTTGATTCTTATTACAATGATCTCAGTTTGTATCCATCCAGTTTTTGCTCTTTCGGGTGTTGAATTCACATTCCATTATGTTTACATATTTACACACAATAAACATAAAATTTTGTTATAAATTCTTTTTTTTTTCTTCTTTTTATATACAGAAATGTTGATGGTGTAACATTATTACGGGTGGAAAGGATACTCATAGTAAAAGCATCATAGCTAACATGGATAACCTCAAATGTACTCCTCTGTAAAATGTTTGTTCTGAAAATCTCAATCACCCTCAGACATAATGCCCAAAACTATGACGCTTTCGTTACTTATGGAACACCCAACCTCAATAATTTATTTGGCTTTTGTTTTTAATAAGGGCGACTCAACATTAACATCATCCAGTAAGAGGCCTACATATATTATGTAGATGTCACATGAGGTCAATCTTGACTATGGAGGGACAGGTGATGAGGGAAGAGTTTTTGACTGATTTGGCTTGCATCCTTGGCTAACCTTAGCAGTCCTGTTTACCTCACACGGCATGGCACCTTTGGACAGAGGCATGCCACTTGGATGGAAAGCAACTTTTTCAAGTAGTGGAGGCAAGATGGCCAAGTGGTTAAGACAGCAAACTCTCATGGCATGGGACATGGCTTCAAATCTTATCCCAGCTTATGTAACCATTTTAATTCACTGTCCAAATATAAATATGTATTTAATACTGTCAATTAAATTGTCCATGGGGGATCATTTTAAGTGTAATACAAGTCCACTGCTAAAAGTTTGGCTCTCTCTTGATATCTCTCTTATATGCCTGTGATGACGGCAAAAAGAGGACAATACAGCTTCCTCACAAAAACTCTTTTAGCTCATATGAATGTTTTCACGATCACACACAATCACTGTAAATTGTCAACCCTCAACAGTCACTTTCCTTTATGAATTCTACATCAACAGCCTTGCGTTTCTATATTTAGGTTACAAACTATGGCAATGCCATGTGATCTCACTTGGTCAATCTATATGGATGATCATCATTTCTGGTTTTAACATACGATCCAACCATTTTCCTGCCAGACTATCAACATTTTAGGCAACCACTTTATTATCATGGAAAAATGAAGTTGACTGCAGAATCCACTTCATACATAATAGGATATCCTTAGTCTTGATAGCAAAATTGCCTCGGCTTAGATTATTTCTACATAAAATTTTGTTTCTTGGACAATCCAGACAGTTTGAATTCTGGACCTCCTGAATGTCCTGCATGACCCCAGTGACTGTCCATCCATCAATCAAAATTAAAGAAGGTTCATAGTCTGTAACCCCATAGCTCATCATTTATCGCCCAGCAGGCTGTCAGTGTCATTCAGTCCTCAACTCCCCTGTTGTATGGCAAATCATACTAACACATTCAGACAATATCCTTCTCTGCAAAGGCTGTGGCCGGCTGCTTTCTCCCTAGATTTTTCTCGACAGTCCACTATTCATCTCCATACAGCTCTTCTTGTCAAACTACTGTCACAGCTAGCTCAATATGAAGCTCCCTTAGTCTTAGCATTTCCTGCAGGATTCCTTCCTGGGTTATAACGTCACAAAGAAACCAATAATCTATGACAATACAATCACTGTGCCCTTTAATTCAGATTATATAATAATATATTTTTAATCTTTATTCAAGAAAAAAGAAATGGACCAGAATATCCAAACATATTTTCACCTTTCAGGTCTTTTAATAATTCTTCTCCATTAATCATTTCATGTTCAGATAGGAAATAAAGCATAACCTTAATTTGTAAATATATTCAAAGTTAGGAAATTGTATAATAAATTGCAATAATTGAATTACAAATGGAACGAAAAATCAATCAAAAGGATAATGAATGAACAGGCAAACATAATAAATGCTGCAAGCTTCATACCACTCCAATCAAACAATCCTGATACTGATACATTCATTGGTTAACACAAATCCCAACAGTTGATCTTAATGATCATTAAAGAAAATCTAGGTTACAATCAAAGTCAGCACAGCTATAACGATGAGACATGTCATATTATGTATATATTTATATATCTATATCATGGAAAATACTACAACACTATCATGAATACAACAAACAACAACAACGGTTTGTAAATCTCCAGGAATTCAATATAATATGTCAAATCTAAATTCATTGTAGGAAACTATTACAAACGCTATCAAGCTATTTGGAACCAAAATATTTGAAGGAAAAACAAGCATTATAGCCAGGCTAAAAGTGATCACATTGTATTCGCTAAGTGCATCATTAATGTGAATAAACAAAATAATAAGACTAAGCACAGCCACTTACTATAAACTGACAAATACATTTTGATTTCATCTATTCAAAGTAAGCAATGGGAATATATTTTCTGAAAGAGGTAAACAGCGATAGAAAATTAATTGAAACAGATGCATGAAGATGTTTTCACATAAAAAAGAGAACTTTCTACAAACAAACGTTATCATTATATTTTGGCTTTGAACTGTATGGTTTTTAATTTCTACTTCAAAATTTATAATACAATACACTACAAAAAAAAACAAGAAACACAAATAACAAAAAAATACAACTTAGCAAATCCAACATTAACAAAAAACAAAACAAAAAATCCATCACATCATGTCATATGAAATCATGATCCCGCCATACCAATACCAGTAAACATTCAATAGCAATCGCACCCAAAGTCACCGTTGACTCTTGACACAATGAAAGATGTGGTAGTATATTTCAGTTTAAGATCAAAACAATATTGGTCAGTGAAGAATTTGGGTTACCCCTTCTTCAGCAATTAACCAAACAAAACAATCACACACAAAAAAAAACCAAACAGACAAAAAAAACCCAAAAAAATACATTATAATAATATATCAATGCCATTTTACATTCTCAACACTGAAACATAGGTCCCACACCTTTAATCAAATCCCGTCTTCCATCACAAAGCAAATGCCACCATCATAATATCCCTCTCTCTATCTTGACAACACACAAATGAGATTAGCACACATTTCAAAAAATTCCAGGGTCTGGTGGGGCTGACCGAGGTTCTCGTCGTCCGTCTCCATTCGGTCATCTATGGACAGAGATGAGCCGCCAGCTGGACTGAGAGAAGTGGCAGGGGGGCTCATTTCCGTGGGCTCGCTACAATTGTTGAGACTTTTGAAGTCCAACAGATAACTCTTCTGGTCAACCTGATACAGCTGAAGACTAAGACGAGTCTGGTTGAGAGAAAGGGGTGGGAGAGAAGAAGAATGAATTTGAATTTTGAAAAAGAAACTGATGGCACAGCTGAGGAATATATTTACACACCATTTCATACTCTTAAACAGCAAATTGAGAGGGTAAGACAAAAAGCTAAGAATCATTGTCAAATCTGTCTTTCTTTAGACAAGCTTTTAAAGAATTTACAAATATTGTTTTCTTCAACAACAACAACCACAAAAAAATGTAACAATCAGAAGTTGATGAAAGAAGGCAAACAGACATTAAGGACTTCTTGAGGAGTACAAATTCCACTTTGATCTAAAATTCAATGGAAAACATCACTAATATCAATATTACAATCATAGCGCTCAGAAGAGGATATGATAAAATAATAATGGAAAAGACAAAAAAATTAAAATATGCCCATTACACAGAAACCCAACACGTAAAAGATTTGAAATGAAAACAAATGATACTTACATATCTCTTGGTCACTGCATTTTTACTTCTGACACGTATGTGAAATTGGTTCATGATTTTCCATTCCTAAATTGAGCAAGAGAAAAAAATGACCAAAAAAAGTATGAGAAATTATTCTGTATAATAGTAAAATCCATCTATGTGTTGTTTTCTTTTTAAAAAGTGCAGTCTGCTGAAAGTGGTATTTGTGCATGTGTAAGCGAGCACAAGCATAACATATCTGAAGTCTATCAAGTTTAATATTCAACATTTTAATATTCTTAAAAGTATTTGTGGGATAGTTGTGGAAAATATAAACTAGAAACTTAAAAAAACCAAACAAAACCTAAAATCATAAGTATAGAAAAACTCACGTAATTCAAAGTTTTCATAGCACGATATACTTCATGCATGATATCTAGAGGCTTGCTCTGTGATCGAATTCCTGCAAAAAGGAAATAAATTTCAAATGTAAAAAAATAAAACACTGAATGACATTGAGAAAGGTAAAATACATTTTCAAAACATTTTCAACCTCACACCAAAAGGACACATAGTTTTGAGTGGATACATGTTTAACCATGTGTACCGAGGTACCCGATTCAAAGCCAGCCAAAGTCATTTGTTTTAACCGATAAACAGGTTACCCTGTAGGAAATGATGTCTCCAGACTCTTTTGAGTAGTAGAGCTGGAACATGAATGCTCCGAGAATGTACAAATTAAAAACGAAAGAGATAACCACAACTGTCATGGATTACTCTGGTTCATCTTATAAGACAAGGCAGTATAATTCCCCTGACCATGCCTATTTGGGAATCACTGAAAAAATAATAAAATTCACTATTCTACACTGGTGAACATCATCAGTCCAGAACGTAAGAAAGAAAAACTTACCGAGATGCCACTTTGCTTTTCTAGCCGGAACACTGTTTTTGTTGTCCAACACAGGGTCAAGCGTGTGAGAAACATGCTTCATTTCTGAAGAAAAACAACAACAAAAAACCATGAATATATTCTGTCAGTAATGTTCCTATTTCAAAGCATCAAACAGAGAATAATCAAATACTGAAAAATGAATAAAAACCTTAACCCAGACAAAAGAACAAGAATGATAAAACACATGATGAAATTAACAGATTTGTGGTCAAAGACTCCTAAAAATAAAATACAAGCAAAAAAATTCTAAAAGACTGACTCCCAATGCCTCCCTTTTAAGCACTCTTCCTCAAATGTCACTGGGTTCAACAACTATTGAGGAGCATTCTCCATCTTTTCAAAGTTAAATGTTTGTTTAAAAAGACTAAATACATTTTTCCGATTTTTCAGTATGTAGTGGCAAAAAAACATTTATTTATTCTCTCATGCACTAACCGTTTTAGACATATTGTTCTGGCGTTTGTGACGTTATATACCAAGGAATTGACACCAGACTTATTAACGACAACGCAGTACTCATAACTCGATTTCACCAAAATATGGATATAAGGCCTTTTCAAGAAATAAAAACTCCATTTTTCGAAATTAAAGGAAATAAAATTACCTGGCATACGCTCTGGATGTGGCGGCCTCATAGGACTAGATGCCTGGAGAAAAAATATAGGAAGAAAAGATTCATGATAACTATCGATGAGCAATTATCCCCAACCAGCTTCTAAAGTACATTGGTTGGTTTTGATCAATTAAAAAGACACTTGCGCTTGGTTTTGTTTGTTTGTTATAGAAAGAGAATACATTGAATGGCACATTTAGTCGTATAGTCAGCACTGGAAAAAGTAAAGTCCTTTCCAGCCGGTGCTTATCCCGGTTTCCGTAGTGTGAAGCGGACTGAGTTGACAATACGTCACCCTTCTGGATAGGATGCTAGTTTATTGCAGATTACTTCCCCAGCCCTAAGCTGGTACCCATTTTTACACCTGGGTCGAGTGAGGCAATTGGAGTAAAGTTTCTAGCCCAAGAAAAACAACGAAGTGGCAGTGATAGGATTCGAACCCACGACCTTCGCCATGAGTCCACTGTCCTAACCGCTAGGCCACCTCGCCTCCATAGCACTGGAAAAGGGTATGACTATACATAGGCTGGCTTATCACAATGAGAAACAACTCCCAGGTTCTCATGGCTGGACAGGTCTCACTCGCATCAACATAAAAGTAGCGTCTTTAAGAGCCTTGAGGCCCGCAGAACTCATGTTTATCCCTGTTTTCTGTGGCGTGAAGCGGACAAGGCGACAATATCACACCCTTCTGGATAGGATGCTGGTCTATCGAAAATTATAAGGAAGAGGAAGAAAACATCAAATACAAAAACCTAAAAACTATTCAGATTAGAGAACCAATGGCGTTATAAAATATTAACTCACCAGATTGAAAGCGTCAGGAGGAGGACTAGATGCCAGGAAAAAATCGTCAAACTCAGTTGATGCTGAAAAATGAAGATGTAAGGAAAGACGTTCAAAAGCAATGTTATCAACTTTATCCTCTGTTCATAAATAAAGGGTTCTAATTCTGCGACTTGGTAAGGAAAAAAATTAATAAAGAACCTGCCCCACTCTGTTTAAAAGATTAAAATCAGAAGAGGCCCTCCAGAACAGAGAGGGGCCAACATATAAAAAACAATCAAAATTAATATAAACATTCACTTAACATCCCAGTAACAAATATGCTTGCCATGTAGCACACCAGACCTGTATTAAAAAAAAAAAGGTTTGCTTTCAAATCTGCCTCACAGCACACCAAGAAAACGCCTAATTATTTAGGAACCATAGGGGTGGAAGGGGGCTTGCGGGTGACAAGATGAGACGACGAAGATTATAAATTTTAGAGCAATGCACGTCGAAGACTTTTTTGCAAGCTTCAACTTCAATACCGGCTGTAATACCCAGTGAGTCGATGAGTAAGTAACGTACCCTTATCATGTATTGACTGGTTATCCAAGATGAGGTGATAAGCGATATACAACTGGTCCAGGGGGTTGTCTGACAGCAATGCTTTGTGCACTTCATTTTCTTCAACACTAAATTTCTAAGAGAAAAAATTTACACCATTTAGATAACAATTTCTAAAGATGAAATTAGAGGTTTGGTATGTCAAAGATATAAATAATAGGAGGTTGAAATGTAGAGCAGTGGTGGTATAATGATATGGATCATAATTCATCATGAAATTGTTTATTTATATGAAGGCATGTATTTTTTTTCTTTCTTTTACTTTTTATGGACTTATCTTTATGTGGGCGGAAGGAAACAGAGTGAATGGAACTTTGAGCGTCAAGTATAACTGTTTTGTATACAAATTATGTAACACCTTGAAAATGTGTCATTGTTGGACAATAAAGATGTATCTTATTTGATCTGAAGTAAATTCAGAAGGAAAGCAAATGCTAGGTTACAAAATTGTTTTTTATCATTATGAAATAAGTTAAAAAGGTGTAAAATAGCGAGGAATTGACATGGTCCTCGGAACTTACATCACAAATTTCTCGCACAATTTCTAAATTGATGATTGAAGCATCATGACCCTGAGATGATGGGAACAAGTAGTCTGGCAATTCCTTTTTGAACCATTCATCTTCCCTGAAAAGTACAGCAATGGTTTTATCAAAAGTCTGCCGAGATAATAAAGAAACTCATGTTTGAATGTTGTGGTCATAAATGGTGAAGTTGTTCCACTGTAAGCAAAGAATTAGACTCTAGTCACGACAGTGAGTGGTCAGTTGCAGATTTGATTTCCCAACAAATACAAGTGCCCATTTTACATCTTGGCATAAAACATTAAATCAACTTGACACACACTGTTAAATCTATACAACTATCGTTCTTGGTTAATATTCAAAATAATACAAACATAAAAGTGGTCATGGGAGGGGGGTGGAGGGGCTTATGGGATTATGATTATGACTCCCTGGTGGCTGTATAACATAATAATTTTTTTGCATTTCTTTAAAGTAAAATTATTAAGTCATCATATGACAATTTAATTTAAATCCAAATCATATGCCTCACTATTCTTGTATAAAATTGATTAAAATCAAGACCTCAAATAAGTACATAATACTTGAAATACAACATTATGATCAAATCTTTTTTCTAACATTCTTTTCCTATCTTATTTTTAACAAGTCACCTTATATCCTTGATTGTTGACCGTTTGACGGGATCCACTTGAAGCATTGTGCAAAGCAGATGGACCACTTCCTTGTTGAGATATTCTGGAATGGCAAATATGCCAGCTGGAAGAGTGAAATTTCCAAGAAGTAAAATCAATAATAATAATCATAAAACTATATTATTTGAATTTTGTTCACTGCTTTATTTGCTATGTCATTCATCCATAGTAATCTACATAATATGATAACGCATCCTCTCTTTTTTTTATGCTCTTGAATAATAATTTTTTCTCCTCTAAATAATCAAAGCAAGTTTTGATTTCATTGCACAAGAATAAAATGTATCCAGTCTTATCTTGGTTACAATTTGTGACCGATTATTTCAAAGAAAGGCAATAAAGCAAGGAAGCTGCATAACAAATGAAATTTATGAGTCAAGTTTATGTAAAATTAAGAACTTAATATCAAATCAAACATCTTAGGACCTACATTTTATTTTTCTGAACAGAGTTGTGACATGTTCATCATCAAAAGGAAGCTGTAAAAGATTGGACACAAAAACCATGTAAAAATCATTCAAAGAAAGATGTATGGAGAGAAGTTAAAATAAATGCTCCTCAAGGCCCTAATGGCTCTCCTATGACGCCGGCACTTGTCCCAATTTCCACAGCACAGAATGGTCAATCGATCTTTCAGATAGCATATCATCCCCCTCACATTTTCTCTCTCTCTATCCACCCTCATATTCACATGCCTTTGATTTGTCCTGATTCAAAGCCTTTATCAATGGACTAAAGTAGGAAACAATCAGTTGAATACCATTTCATTTCTCTAAACATACAATTAGTTAGGGTGAATTTTTCATTTCTCACTGACAAGTTAATCCAACATCAAAATCTCTTACCGTCCCACACAGTAAAGCATAAAGAATGACCCCACAACTCCAAATGTCAACTTCTGGTCCAGCGTAGAGTCTGTGATTGGAAGATATCAAATAAAGCTGTCATCATACAATGGACCAAAAGAAGAGAGTACCGATGAAAATAACTTTCATTCAACTACATATTTTGACATTTTGTCAACATGATAATTAATCATCGCTGTGCATAAAAATCATAAGATCAGCCTGTGTAAATGACCCTTCATAAAATTGTCTAAAACTAGCATTCAACGATCAAACAGACTACATGCCTAACTTTCACCACTCTCCCATCTAAAACTATTTCCCTATATACATCAAAGACCTAGCGAAACGTCAACTAAATTTAACATCTTTGTCAAATGATGAATATCATACAATTATCATCTAAAGCTATGATAGTAAAAAATAAAAAACAAACCCAGAAATTATATCATGATACTAACAGCATTGAGACACCTAACACAGCAGTCTGGTCTGTTTCGAAGTCGGAAGGAGAATAGGATGAGAACAAATAAAATAAATGATGCATAGCAATAAATTACCAAAAAAAACCCCCCAATAAACTCACTTTCCAGAGATCACCTCTGGAGCAGCGTAATTAGGTGACCCACAACTGGTACGCAGAAACTCTCCATCTGTCATCATATTTGAAAGCCCTGAGATGTGAACCAAAAATATATATTTGAATAAAGTCAATCTTAATTCAAGATGTTTCTCATACGTTTACTCTTAATTACTCATTCACTAAAATCAAAAATGAGTCCTGCATAAATTGTGTTGGGAATATCAAAATAATTGCAATTGTCTTTAAAGCTTAAAGCTCTAATTAAAAGTGGTAACTCCGTGAAATAATGTTTTGCTACTCTTCAAACAAATTATGTGAATTATTCTGACCTCATTCTGCTAACCTTAGATATACGGCTCAATAGTATATTCAATACTTTTGTTGTGACTTCTATTCACTTACCAAAATCTGCAATTTTTACATTGTTGTTTGAATCCAGCAGCAAATTCTCTGGTTTCAAATCTCGGTGCACCACCATGTGTCTATGACAGTAGTCTACACCTGATATGATTTGCTGAAAGAAACGTCTGGCCTCACCTTCCTTCAGCTAAAATAGAGTGTTTGTTGAATAAGAAATTACAATCTATAGAACTATACATCAAACCAAGCTTATAAGTTAAATGGGTTTAGATAGAACCTAAAAATGGCATGCTCATTATCATACTTTTCTTTTCAAACAAACCATAGAAAAAATAAAAAAATAAATAAGGAATGGCTTGATACTAACCATCATAATGGTAAAAACAGCATTTGTCCTTGTCCAAAAATTGTATTCGCGCCCAACATATTACGTGTTGAGTTGCTTACCCGGGGTAAATGTGCTACTGTAAAGCGCTTAGAGCATGGTGATGATCGTGAATAAGTGCTATATAAATGTACATTATTGTTATTATTATTATTATTATTATTATTATTATTATTATTATTATTATTATACCTGCTAACAAGGTAATGGGATAATATTTTTCTGTGAAAAATTAAGGGAAAAATTATATCTATACCTGCTAACAAGGTAATGGGTTACTATTTTTCTGTGAAAAATTAAGGGAACAATACAAAGGAAACCCTCTGGCAACATTGCCTGTTATTGTCCTCGATAAAGTTTTGTCCCGTCTCAACACTAGTGATCTCAAGTTCAAATCGAAGCAAGATATTAAGACCTAGATCTTGTAACAATAACATCAATGAGTGGTCAGTGATACTGATAGACTCCGTTAGAAATAATTAACACGAAGAACCAAAGAAAGAAGTAGTCGAGTTAGCTATCAATCCAAGATGGAAAGTAACGTGGTGAGGCTGCTGGAAGCTGGAAGCCGGTAACAAGTAAAGAGTAGTGGTATGTATAACAAGCTTCAAATAGAGACAAATTACACAGGATTGATAACGTTTCGGGATATTTTTTTTCTCTAAGGGGGGGAACCTAGAGACACACTTCTCCCCTCCATCCATTTAAAAAAAAACTTTATTTCAATTTGTATTTTCGTCGTAGTATGTTATTTTATAAAGGGGAAACCCGAAACGTTATCCTATGTAATGTGTCTCTATTTGAAGCTTATTATACATACCACTATTGTTTTTATCCAAGACGGAGAACCATGATGCGAAAGGCCCTACATGAAATAAGTCCTAATAATATAGTTACTCGCCGTATACACACCCACTTACCTTTCATGTTGAATTGGAATCATAGCTGTCCATTTGGTGACCTCACCACATCTTCAAACTTGAGGTCTTTGGTCGTTTCTGCCAGTGACGTAACACATCTAGGTCTCCTTCTTATCTTGAACACGGTCCGTGTCAGTCTACATCATGAATCATCAACCCCTTCACGACTGACCAACAAATTGCATGTGTCATTCAGTACATGGAAAGTCAACAAGAGCCTTGATGCCCATACATAGAGTCGGTGGTGCTTATCCCGGTCTCCGTGGCGTGAAGCGGACAGGATGATAACATCACCCTTCTGGATAGGACGCTGGTCGTCTGTCGCAGATTACTGCCCCAGCTAATACCTATTTCTATACTTGGGTCGAGTGAGGCTATTTTATTGGTGTAAAGTTTCTTGCCCATGGAAAACAACGAGGTGACTGGGATAAGATTTGAACCCACGATCTTCGCCATGAGAGTCGCTGTCCTAACCACTCCACCATCTCGACCCATGCAGTATGCTCTAGACAAACTGGGACTGGACAAAATTACCGTTTGTTTATTTACGGCATGCCACAATCTTTGCGTAACATGTATCTCAACAATCATAATTCAAGTATGTATGTGTTTACATTTGTCTCTTAGGTAAAATTTAAACAGTTTCTATTATAGCTGTTGGGTGAACACTTGAGGCTATACTACCATGTTGTCTAGTCCAGATATTATGAGTAATATTGAACAGTGCATTGCTTCTAGTGCCAAACAGAAATTATTGAAAGTGGGCTAATCTCCCGCTTGCCTCAACAATCTTGATGAATAGATTTTCCAGCACGGTATCAGGCCGTGAGTAGCAGTGGGGCACAGACTTGCACTGGTTAACCAGGATGGATACGTTTTACCTGGGTCTGGATATCGATGCCTTCTGCCTGGAACACTGTCCTTAGCCAGACACAGAGCTGGACTGTACACTGTTTAATTACGGTTCTAAAGGGAACAGATAACAAACACATGTGTTCGTTCGTATAGTCTTCCTGTTTCTTTGATTGTGAAAGGACTGTGTGAACGGAAGTGTGAGCGTCGATGGTTAGTTACGGTTGTTTATACAAATTATATGACATGATGAAAGAACGTAGGAAAGACCAACGGCTGTGTCTGTTATTCAAGATCATCAACAAATCTCATTGCAATCCCCTCCCATCCTTACATCTCATACAATACACGGCCTCCCAGAAACAGACACACCAAAACACTAAATAAATCGACCTGCAACACAGACGCATACACATATTCATTCTTCCCGCGGACCATTGATGATTGGAATATCTTGGACGACCCCACAGTCAACAGCATAACACTGGAGA
>JARFNW010029867.1:0-14577 GCA_031763155.1 Dirona albolineata | reverse complement strand
TCTCTCTCTCTCTCTCTCTCTCTCTCTCTCTCTCTCTCTCTCTCTCTCTCTCTCTCTCTCTCTCTCTCTCTAATTCCAAGCTATTCCTGTCAAGCCTTTTATTTAAAAATCTAAAATAGGTTGTTAGTGTAAGAAGAGTATTAACCCAGTGTGTTGTAGAGGATTTGATTCTGAAAGGATCATTCTGCCATTTTCAAATGAAACAGTAATTGTATGACTAGAGGACCCCCTCCCCCAACATGCGCTGCTAACATAGCCGAAATTTAGCTTTTTGGGGGGGAGGGGGGGGGGGGGGAAGAGACCTGTCGGCAGCAATGCAGTGACTACCTCTCATTTGTAAATGGCAGTATTGTACTGAGGTCAACTTTTTATAGACCTTATTAACTGAAATTGTTGTATACTTTGCATGTTATGGTCACAGGTCAATTGCCTAAAGGTGGTGGTCAAAAACGGAACATGTAAAGTTTTGACCCGGTGTTTTTTATTAAAACAGGAAAGGCATTTTAGGATATTAAACTGCAACGTTTCTCTTCTTTTCCTATTTGTTTTGTGTCAACCATAGAAAATATATTATTCTCAAATCTACATATTTGCTTATTCTGTTGTGCGCCTCAGTTTGTGCAAGAAGTCATTCTTAAAATGTTAGAGATGAATCTTAATCTAAGTTGTTACAATAACTGATACCGAAGAACTTTTTTGTTAACCGAGTTTTGTCTGAAAAGTGCTGCGACGTTTTTTTAAGCAATCATGAAATTAATAGGCGAAAGAAAATGTATTTGTTAATCTGCTTAAAATTTTATTTTGCCTTAAAATTCTTACTTTTGGTAATGTGTTGTTGTAGACATTTGTTAATTTTCAGACATATAGATGAATGAAATCAAAATTAAAAAACAAAAACAATTAGGGCACACTCAATGATCCACCTAACCTGCTGGTTTGAGGTCAAGTTCGTCTGTGGTCCTTTTTCCATCTTGCTCTGTTAGCTCTAATACTAATACTTAGAATGGTATAGATATTTTCACTTCTCTGAACAAATCTTTTAGTTTTGGAACGTATAAAACTTTGCGCCTGTTCTCTTAATTGCACCTGTTGCCTTACTATATTTTTACTTTTGTTGGAATCCAATGTGCCCAGTGCGCACATACTTCTCTCCTTGTCTAACATTTGATTTCACCCAAAATATTAAAATCTAGGAATCTGCTAATTTTCAGATATTTGAAAACATTTAGTCTATGTTTTGATAGTGCCGTCACATTATTCTCATGCTGGATGGAGATATGTTTTTCTTTTTAAGGCAGTCGTGTTGACATGATTATCACACAACTGTGAAGCCATTCATGCATGTTAGGGCACACAAGTTGACAGATATTTTAACAGGCAATGATTATAGGGGGGGAGGGAGGGAGGGAGAGAGAGGTTATAATGTGAATCGTGTCTAAAAGTTGTGGCATTTGAGGTGATGAGTAGAGATTACCAATACAAACATTGTTATTCATTGGGGTTGGGGTTTTTTCCCCCCAGTTTATTTTTTCCTGGTATCTATTTTTCTTTATTTCATGACAATTGTGTTGATTGTATTTATTCCAGATGAAATTCTGTGTTCACTAACTATATTTTTAAAAGAAAAATGTTGTACTGTACTTATGTTTGTATTTGTACTGATTTGATAATGAATTTTGTTAACAAATACTGTTGTTGTTTTTATCTCTCAAGGGTCATTTATTATTGTTTGCTAACTGGAAGTAATGAATTGTAATGAAATGAAGTTGTGTTATTCAAGTTTTCCACGTATTAGGCAAATTGGTTTGAATTGATATAAGAATCACCAAATTGTCGGGTTCTTTTTTCATCACCAATGTTGCCATTTTCAAGATTAATTCTGAAAATCATGAATTCAGATTTTTAAAAGATTTTCATTTTTCTGTTCGTTTTTTAAAAAGAAGGTCTGAAGACTAATTGAAGCAGTACATTTGATTATTTTTATTTGAAAGACATAGGTGATTTACAGATCAGTTTAACTTTTTTTTTAAATTCTCATTCCATGTCCCATCCTTTAGTTTGTCCATGAGCTTTCCACAACTGGACTGATGTTCTATTCTTGTTATTGTTATACCTCTAGGTCTTGTCAATGCGAGGTCTAAAATAAACAAGTAAAAAATGGACACCCTCTAGAAGGTTGCAGTTTATAATATTGTACTGTGGCTCTACAGGGGTTGCCTTATACTTATACATACACTAAACAGCTATTTTTCTTCTCGATACTCTCTTTCACAGTAATTTTCACGGCTGAACAACTGCAAAGTTTAGGTAAAAGAAAGAAAAAAAAGATTGTGCTTGCTATATTTTTTATTTTTATAGTTTGATTCAAAATTATGATAAGTCACTCAAAATAGCTAGTGCCTGCAGGAAATTGAATGGATAATAAGAAAAAGGAAATTATAAAGTTGTTAACTTCAATTCAGGTATTAATAAAGTAAAACAAAAAGGCTCATGTGGCTTGTACATATTTCAAGGCCTTGTTTTCCTACGATGGTTATAGTTCAGGGAACACAGTGGTCTCGCAGTCCGAAACTGCAGTGTTTGATTCCCAGTCGATAAGAATATTTTTCTATCGAAAAATGATCAGTTGGGCTGGTGAGAAATGTATAAAATGGCCCTGAGTTTGAAATCTATGTCTCCGAATTAAAAAATATGCGTCGCCTGGCTCTATGGGTAGTGGAGTTTGAATACCTGTCTTCCCGGATCTGGCAAAAAATGTGCTTATACAAGGTATGTTAGAGAACCCACGACAGTTGCTAATGTGTTAAGGGTAGACTAACTGTTGCAGCTGTTGAATCAAAATTGTAATTTCACCCACTAAATACAGTAGGTTGATCACCTGCTTGTCTTCGATTCTTGATCCAAAGCGCTTCAAGTTCTATGGTCTATTATATAACTGATCCCTGCTCTGCAAATAGGTTTTATGCTTGTTTCTAGGTGAATAGTGATGGTATGGTCAACATTCAATTTGTTCACATCAAAATCCCTTTAAAAATTTTCCTTTCACATTTCTTAGAGGTACAATACAACATTTGTCCATATTTAGTGCTGTCATAAGAGATTTTGTTTCGTTGCTGTATTTGATTTTAGAGTTGTATTTTTATTTTTATTTTAAACTTCTTTGACACAATAATTAAAAACAGATGGTTTTAATAGGAGTTGGCTATTATTTCATGTGTTGAGAGTAATGAACTTCCATTTTTGTGAGCAATGTTTTAACTTTCTATGACAGTCCTATATGATAGTAATGGTTTTTATTCAAGTTGTAGAGGTTAAAGTACTGCATTATTTTAAAAGGGTGCATAGATTCTTTGACCAGTAAGTTGTGCTGCATTCCAGGAATTTTGATTTAACCCTCCAACTATTCAAAGAGAAAAAAATATGTTTAAAGAAGTGATTATGGTTTTGGGTGTGTTCATTGCTTTCATGCCTTCCTTTATTCATTTGCAGAAATCTGCTTTGTATTTTGTTGTGACAATTGATTACCTCATGTTCCTATTGGTGTAAAAATATTATTGTTACCATGATTGTAAACATGTAAATATTTATACATATGTATAAAACTACATTCTTTTTTTTCATTGTAAGGCAAATAATATGTCAAGTTGCTGTACATATGTGTACATATTATATGATGTATATATATATAGTTGACATCTTCTTGTGCACTTCTATTATATTTTGAATCTTAATTTATACATTACATGACTATTTGCTATTTTATGCCTATAGAGATGTGCATTAACAAATCATTGACTGTTATGATCATTCTCATCTTTATAGTGAAACATGCCTTCATTGTAGGTATGCTTGCCATTTTATTGTACCGTTAAAAGATTGACCTGCAGTAAAATTGTGACATGAGGCTCTCTTCATCTTGTTGTAGTCGAGCGGTTTTCCATTAAAATATCTAGATATACGTGTACATAAGAGTCAGAGACTAAAACTTAAATAAACTTAATCAATTAAGCATTTTATAGTTAGTGACATATATTGTAATGAAGCATGATTGAGTCTTCACAATTTCATCTCAGTGCTTTATAGTTTCTGTCATCCTATTACCTCTCTCTTCATATTGTCCCTACTTCTGAATGGATTTGACTTGATAATATTCCTTGTGACAAAAACTAGTCTCTGTAAAGTTTGAATTTAAGTATGCTATATTTTAAATCTGAGTTTTGATATGTTTCTTGATTTTGATTCAAGTTCTTGTGTGAAGAGTGAATTTGTTTTCATGGATATTTTTCTATAAATAACTATTTAATTATTTTGTTTATTTTGAAGGAAACAACTTTTTTCCCCCTGAGTAAAATCTTGTTTGTTTACAACAAAAGATATTGAGAGTAAAAGTCTTTCGGTTAAACTTTCATTTGTAACACAAAATGAACTATAGATAAATAATTAAATAGATATATTATATATACAAATATATACCCATACATAAACATGTAAGATTTGTATGTTTACATAATATGGATTTGTTTCAGAAGCCATCTTTTACCTTTTGATAAATTTGGAATTTTAATTTGTAAATAAATATGTTCAGATGCTGTCTTTCTCATGCTGAGCTTAATATTTCAATTTCATTGAAAAGGCAGAAAGACAAAGATGTCGTTTGTTGATTGTTTTGTGGATTCATTTTCAGCCTGCCAATAAATTTGATATGGGGAGTAAATATTCAGGAAGATTGAATTCAGAGAGAGTGATGTATGATTTTATATTATGCTATCATCAATCTCAATTTTATCACATTTATGTCTATCATTTCCTTTTTTCCCCCATTTTTCCACCTGTGCACATCTTTAGAAATAACAAAATAACTTTCAAACAGTTATACTTTTTTGAGTTTGTTGAATCTCTAAAATGTCTGACTGTATGTAAGACTTAATCTTGGTGAAATAAGTATTGTTTGAAACATGTGTCCAAGCTGCATCTAACAGATCAATACAAATCTTTTCATTCATTTTAGTGTGATATGGCCACACATAGATTTGGCTCATGGAAGCACTCAATTCGAACTTGCCTGGGGGTGGACAGAGATGATTATGAGTTTTCATCATACAACTGCTCCGAGATTTGTGTCAAGTTCAAAAGGGGATGAAGGTTTTTGAAGGAGGCCCGTTTGAAATAGTCTTGAGGCCGACCGACCTTCCATAGAGAAGCACACAGCTCTCAACATGGCTGCACGCGACGTGCGACAGGTCTTGACCCCTCACATAAGAGATGCGGCATGTGACAAGTCGGAACGGCATAGCAGTCACACTTCCTTTCATCATCATGGAGTCTTCAGATGAAGATATTTTGATTGCGCTAGCATTAGCATTGGTAATAAATACAAAGAAGAAGAGAAACAAGCGCACCTTGTGGTGTCATGAACATTTTCTCTTGAGGAGCACAAGAGGAGAATTTCAAAGAATTTTCTGGCCATAGATGACTATCTAAGAATGTCATACAAAATTATGAGTAACTCAAGGCACTCGTGCTTCCGCATCTAGAACCCATGGGTTGTATTTGGTGGGATCAAATGTTTGGAAAATTACTATCAATATTTTCCCAAACTTGTTTTCTTTGTTCTTCCTATGGAAGGTCGGCCTTAAAAGTGTTGTACATTGCACTAAAATTCAAATGAAGCAACTTCAGACAGGTTTGTACAAGCACCAGATTATGCAAGACGAAACATTGAGTAAGATTTGAAATGAAACAGATTGGTTGTGATAATCAGAGACACCTAGTATTTGTGTGGACCACTTGGCTATTGACTTACTCTTTTCGTCCAAACGGACAAAGGAAAGTTTTTACTGCAGCTCACTTAAGTATAGGGAGTTTGATATTTCATATCAGCAATACGATTTAAAAAATATCTGTTTGCCCTCCAAGTAGCAAGAATGGGAGACTAAACAGGTGCCATATTATATATTCTGTGATGTGTATGGAACAGAATTGGTGCAGTAGACATTTGCGACAGCGGAATGCACTTCATGGCCAAATCACTGGTATCCAAACACATTCTGCCAATGCCCAGGAATTATTGCACACAGCTACAATAGCCATGCAGGTACTTCATTCACCGCTGTATCAGGTCAAAGGCTAATATGTTTACTGTATTGGAAAGGTAAAAAAGTGAGTAGATAGAAAAGGAATATGTAAGAGGCTTCTTGATAGACGAGGATGAAACGTCTTTCAAGCAGCCTCTAACATATTCCTCATATCTATTTGTATACGATTGGCCTCAGTGGGTCTCATAATATATATATTTTTTAAAGTGAGTACCATTGGGCATAAAATATTATTTCCAGGAGCACATAAATACTTCTGACGTGTTTTGGAGTGTTGATAAGCAGCCAGTTTTTGTATGCCCTTATTTCGAAAAAAACAAACAACAAATTAATTGTCACATGTATGAACAGGTTTCTCAAGAAAAACAGATGAGAAAAGTCATATCGCTAGAAGTGCTGGATGCCTTTATTCTGAGCAATAAATCTTGCTACTATTATTGAGTTTTGTGGTATCGTATTCCACACCATGATACACACATCGTTCAGGATATCCACCATTCTCTTAGATAATTAATGTTTATACGAGCATTTTGTCTTGGAAAGTATGCACCCATGTGTCTACAAACAGCTATTTTGAATAAAATCTGAATACATTCAGTTTCAACTGTAAGCAAGTCTCCCATAATCATTTGTCCTGGAATCAACGCGCAGTACTGATTGTTGTGAGAACGCAAGTGACAAAGCATTGTCCGTCTGCCCTCTTGGTGGAATGTGCTGTGACTGTGTCAGGTCCGAGGCTACCAGAAGTAGTATTTTGGTAACCTCGGACAGGTCTCGGTCTGTCTGCTGTGTTCCCACTGGTCTGGATTTTCTTTGGGCTGAAGTGCAGCTTGTACTTGTCAATAGCCTGTAGTTCTTCCGCATTCAGCTGTACTTAATATTGGCATAATGCTACAAATTGTAAAGTGATATTTAAAGGTCTTAATGCAAAACTAACAGAAATCTTGTAATTGCATGACTCTGCTGCGAGGAAAAGCTGAGCACATGTCAATTTTTTTTCATGGTGGTGTCCTTTGTTTTGCGCATTAAATAAATTTGATTGTGAAATGGTTATGCCAATATTTGCTAAAAGGGATTGCTTGGTACTTTTGTGAACGTTCTGATTTTCTCACTGCTCATTTTGTCAAACATGCTGTTTGTTGTAATAGTAGTGTTGAATATGATGCGATGAAATGAACGTATGGTACCTTGTAATCATCTCCTATTTGATGTCCTGGACTTATTGTTGTTCCGTTAAAGAACTATCAACTTTTCAGTGTGGTCTCTGCTGGATAGATTGCCTTCATGAGCTGCTTCTAACCAAGCCTACTAAATGGTGTTTGTAAATAATTTAGGTGTTGACTGTTTGAGTACGCGTGAACACAAACTTCAACAAGTCCCAAATATACACAATCACGCCCTTAAAATTAATGCTTATGAAGACAAAAGCTTCATCAGAGTCTAGCCTTGCGTTAGACAGAGTCAAAGAAGCTTTTGCAGGTCCCATTACTTTTATTAATTATTGTTTTCAACAATTATCATCTCAAAAATAGAAATACACTTCTAAAAGGTAATTAAAAAGGTATGATATGAGTGGTCCCGCCCCCATTATTTCAAAATAAGTATTCTGGAGTGCAAAATCCATATTGTCTCCCCTGGCACATGTCAACATTTTTAGGAAAATTTTTTTTTACACTTTGGTGTCAGGTCTTCCGGCTCAATGACGGATTTTATCATTTATTAGTTATCAAGTTGTGTGGGCTGATCCCTTGCTTGCCATAAATCTTGATCCATAGATTTTCCAGGTCTGTATCAGGCCATGTGTACTTGTGGGGCACAGACTTGCACTTAGCCTGGATACGTTTTATCTGGGTTTGCGCATCAATTCCTTCTGCCTTATATACTGCCCTCAACCAGACTCGGAGCTGGTCCCTTAACTATTAATAATGGTTCAAAAGGTCACAGATAAAGTAGTATTGGGCATGATCTCTAATTCCTCTTCTCATGAGACAAACAACAAATAAACGAACCAACAAACACATAAACAAAAAAAAGAGAGAAAGAGGGAGAGAGAGAAGGGGAGGGGGGGGGGGGGGGATATTAACTATTTGGAGACATTTTGATAAGATTTAACCATTCTTTATTTCTGTGTGAAACAATAGTAAATATATTTACTAATGCCGGCAGTGAAACAACACCAAAAATGTTGTCTCCACTTTGTAAAAACTATTTTGTCCCACTTATCATAATTCAGTTAAAATATTGTTTAGATATTGAGTTAGTTAAAAATAAAAGCCATTAATATTAATGCATATTCTATAACAAAAGAGGAAAGTGAAATTTCATAATTTAATTTCAAAATTAATTGAAATATAATTCATAGGGAATAAAATTGAGATTGAGAGTAGATGTTGATCAATGACAGAACAATCTTAATTTCAATAACTTTGTGAATATTTTAACAAATTCGATATTTGGAACAAGGAAGACATAAATGAAACATGAGGTCTATCTAAAGAGTGTTAGATAAAAAATGAAGATGTATTATCAAATTGATATATCATAATTGAATAGTAAATAAATTAAATTGCAGTGATGTTTCACTCTTGCATTTTCACAATTGCAACAAGCATATTTTTGTAATCTCCTCCACAGTCATTTTCAATGGCTTCTTGAAGACTTGTTTCATATTTCTCTTGGTAAGCTTCAGCAATTTCTTCCATGTCAATCTGGTATGGATATGAATAAGAAAAATGGATACTTATTTTAAAAATATGTGAATGCAAATAGCAAATGTCCTTAAAACTTCAGTGATTGAGAAAAGCGCACACAGCTTTTTTTAAAGAATAATTCTTTTTACAAATTATTAAAAAAACCACAAAGATGAATCTGACAATGTCACAATTATTCAAAATCAATTTAGATTATGTCATTTGTATGGAAACCTTTATGCAAGTTTTTGCGTCTACTGCATACCAACCAAAATTCCCTTACACAAATGCATACATATATTTTATAAAATAAAAACAGAGTAGGCTGCCTCGTAACAAATAACCCACTCATTATGCTAATGACAAAATGCATCTAATTCTCCAACTGAAAAAATCCCTTTTTAGAAAAGGAAGTTTTGATGCTGCTCAATATCCACCAATGGAGTCCATTTATTTACCTCACTTCTGCTGACAATAACACGAATAAGGTCTGAGTCATTGGTCCCAAATCCAGCAACGCTGTCATTGATTCTCTTGGCAAAGAAGGCGGGTTTGCTTCTGACGCATTGTACTGTAGGAAAAAACAATAGTTTTCATGATATGACTGTAATGTACGGTGATACAGACTATAAGTCCATCTTTATCTTTTAAAAAAAATCTTTATCTCAACTCCAAGATAGAAATTAAACTGCCACTAAAAGGAATAGGCTATTGACCCATAGGGATAATGTTAATATATTTGTTTTCAGAAGTTTATATTTAAAATCATAATCATTGTCGTTGTCTGACCAACACTATTAAAATAATGACGTGGCAGGAACTGTGCACTACATTACATCAACGGGTGATCAACACATGGCAATTTAACATTAAAAACATAACAGATGCAATAGGTCCATAATATTTAAAAAATTCAATAATGACCTTCCGCTTATTTCAGCTCATATCAAAAGTGGATCTTGATGAAAAGGTGAATACTAATACAATAGTAATAATGAACTGCCGAAGCTATGTTGACATGAGTGAAAATAAAGAGTATGTTAATTGGCTTCAACTTCAAGCTAACTATGTCTAAATTCAAGCTTGAACTTAATACTCTATATTTTCACTGATATCACCTCAGTCTTCAGAGCTTGTTTATGTTGAAGCTCACCAATAGCCAAGTATCCGTCTTTCAAAGCCCCACTGCATTCTTCCTCAAGGGACTCCTCAATAGTTTTACCAGCAATGACCTCAAAAGCATTGAATGTTTCAATCAGCTGGCAGTAGCTCCGCAAGCACAAGATGGCATTCAGCTCGGCCTCTTCTGTTCCCCATCGCGATTCACCCGCCTAAATGGAAAGAAAAAAACAAAAAACAATATAAGCCCTCCCAAAGAGACAAAAGTAATGTGTAAATTTAAGACAAGGTCATATTTCAAAGAGAACTCAAAGTCCGTGTTTTTTTGGGGTTTTTTTTGTTTCATGCCATTTTGTTTTCAAAACAGAAACAGTTTTGTCAAGCCTGTTCCATCGAATGCACACATGTATGAAGGTCTAAGTCTGTCCCTGAAAATGTTCTCCCTTGGTTAAGATCATTGAATAGCCCTACTCTATTCTACACATTATGGAGAATTTTATTAAAAAACATAATGCATTTTTAATTAAAAACTTGTCAATCTTGTCACTTTTGAATGAATTATGTCTATACCTGACGGCAGCAGTTACTTCTAATAAAAACAATTGTGTTCTTCTCTGCACACCTTCCCTCACTTATATTATTTTCCTCAAAAGAGAACAGCTCAGAAACTAAAACTACATTTCCTCCCCCTCTTGGAGAATTGTGTGAAGTTACTCTATCAGATAAAATGAGCTAAGATGTGTTTATTGTCCAATAGTTGGCACATTGCATTGTTACAATCCAATCATGAACACAAAATATGGAAACATGAATTAAAAGATTCATATTAAATTCATTTAATAAGTCTTCTTGGTAACATTGCTATCTATTAATATTGAGACCAATCATCATAAATCTTCTTTAAATTGTTTTTACTTGAAAATAGCGCAGCACAAAAACCGATTGCAGTAATAAAGTGACTTCAATTTAATAAAGGATATCATACATGTCTTCTGTTAAAATCATTTACAATTTATGCGGTTGATATAAGCTAGAATACTAATAAATATTTTTTTCTCTGAACACTTTAATAAAATATTATTCAAGGTAGGTACACACATCAAAGAAATCCTGTGCATCCTTTTGGGCTCTATCCTGATCAGCGAACCATTCATCAGTTTCCCGGCCAGCCGCCAATAAAGACACAAGAAGGCGACGGAAATAACCCGAAGTGTCGCTGCAAAGATCTTCCTCAAGTTCAGTCTCATACTCTGCAAAATAAATAAATAAAATGAAATAAAATAAGATAAATAAATAATACATGTGTAAGTGTAATGTTTGTTAAGACAAAAAATGCAGCACTGAATCATGGCTGCTTGTTTTCTGAAAAATTGGAATGCATTCATGTCTGAACACTGATTACGTATACAAGCATGCTAGAATGTGATTACTACTACTAGTAACCGACTGATTAAAAGTTTGATGATGACAATAAGTAAGCAGTTCTGCTATGTAGACAACTGACGGACTCCAGGGCACCCCACTCGCATATTATGCATGTTAATAATTCTCAGTTTGTCTTGGATAATCTGGTAGCAGTAGCAGAGCCATTATTTTTTGTGTGGATTCACACCTTACAAATCACATACGATGTTTTTCCTGTGAGTGAGTGGTAATGTATATTATGGTAGTAGGAAAATGTAGCAGTGACAATGAGAGGCAGTAAACAAGAAAAGAAAAAAATGAGAGCCGAAAGCGGGAATTGAACCCATGTGTGTAGTGGCAACACCGCCTTGCAGGGCAGACAATAGACTGACTTGCTACCAACTGAGCTTTGCCACTTTTCCCAAAAGTTGATTTCAAACTCAATGTATAGCAACCGAATTCGTCCAATCAGATTTTTTATTCTTTTCCAGATAGTATATTAATAGTATTTTCTTATGTCTATGGCACACACACACACGCACACGCAAGTCTCATGCTCAGACCAAATTATGAGTCGCAATTTGGGATTTATAGATTTCTAGGGACTGAGCAACAGTTTAATGAATTTCTTTTTTCAAAGTCACACATCAGCTTCATAGGCAGCTGTAAACATTCCACCTCAGACTGTAGATAGTAAAAGTTAAAAGCCTCGAGTCCCATCAGGCTGGTGCTTATTTTGGTTTCTGAAGCATGAAGTGGAAAGAGTGATAATATATGACCATTCTTGATAGGACACTGGTCTATCACTGTCACAGATTACTTCCCCATTTGTAAGCTGGCACTCATTTCTGAACATGGGTTGAGTGAGGCAATTGTAGTAAAGTTTCTTGCTGAAGAAAAACAAGGCGACGCACGGGTGAGATTCTAACCCACACCCTTCGCCATGAGTGTTTGCTTTCTCTCTTAACCACTCAACCATCGTGCCTCCCGTAAAGATAGACAGGTTTCAAATTGTTCCCACCACTCGAAAGGCTTTTACACTATACCAACTACTCAATATATGCCAAAATTCTGACTCCCAACTCATCTGGATTGGTCGCAAGACTAAATCTATAAGTAGACTTAGAAAATATTGAATCACACCTGTCTTGTAAGCTTCCTTGATTTCTTCAATCTCACAATTGGATTTGGTACACAGAATTTCAATAATGGCTGTCTCATCAGTTCCTGCACCCTGGAGAAACATTTGTTTGGTTATTGTAAAGTGAATGAATAAAACACATACGTACATGGATAAATAGATAGGTAAATACCCCAAATAAAATACATAAAAATAAATATATAAATTGATCATTTAATCAATTAATTACCCAGTCAGTCAATCAATCAATGAATAAAACTTTCCATGACAAATCAACAAGGACTATCCATGTTTGTTTGTAACCTTTGAGGATACACATAATTTATTGAGGGAAATGGTCTTTTTCAGTCTTTTATTTGATTTGATAGTTTTTGGGGGTTTTTTCTTTCTATAATTATAATTGCACTAAAACTGAAGAGTTAAAACAATGATTTGCTTAAAATCCATCACGACAGAAGGTGACATCCTTGTTTACCAATGCTGTTGAAAGTCACTTTCGAGCGTATAATAATAATAGTATAGAAAATAAAGATTATACTTATACGGTGGTATGAAATAGTTTGAACCTACAGAGATGGCATTGTGGAGCTGGACAGCGTCATATTTCCTGGGGGGAGTCATCAGGGCAAGGACCATTTCCTCCAGGTCTCCAGTCAGTTCGGATTTCAGGTCATCAGACAAATCCTGAAGGAATTAGAGAAACAGCCCATATGTCATACCAGATACTTACATTCATACATGTGAAACAAGGCAGTTTAGGGGGGGGGGGGGCACTAGATAAGGGAAAGATAGAATCGACACAAACCACCCTCCACTCTCCCAAAGAAAAAAAACCCAAACCCAAAATAACCCACAAAAAAACCCCACCGAACAAACCAAAAACAAAACAAAACACCGTCATTTGTATATATAATGTTAACAGGTCATAAGTTAAACTTTGCTACAATATTCTATTGCTATTTTGTTGTCTTTGAAGCATGCCCTGTGTTACAATTAGATAAGTCAAACTTTTGACACAACAATCCATTTTTTATGAATCGCAGGGAGCTGTTCAGTTTATCATAAGTTAAGTAGAAGATAAAATAAGACATGGAATGACACTGACAGGTTCTTAAAATAACTAGATAAACTCATTGGATATGAAGATAACCAGATTTGATGAGCACCAATTACTCATATTGTTTGAGCAATAAATACACGACAATAATAATACTTAAGTAAATTTCCATCTTTTCCAAAGAGACGTTTCATAATGGATTGACATACTTTGCCATAGGCAGCCTTGAATGCTATGGCTATTTCCTGTCTTTGAGCATTGGTGTAGTTGCCCATGATTTGGACGATGGTCTCTTCATCGGTGCCTGTTTGAAAACATTTGATTCAAAATGATGTTTAATACTAACGCATCATTTATTAAAACAACTTAACAATCCAAGTAAAACCCTGCATTATCCATTAAGCAATTAAACACGTAATTGTGTGTGCGTGTGTGTGCGTATACATAACTCACACACGCACCTCCCCCCTCCCTCGCCCCCTCTCTCTCCCCATATTTCTCACTCTCTCTCTCTCTCCATATCTCTCCATATCTCTCAATGTCTCTCCCGTCTCTTTATTCTTTATTTTCTCTCACCATCCCGACTCTCTGTCTCTGTGTCTTTACCAATATGCCTCTCTCCATCCCAATCTCTCTAAGTCTTAGCCTCTCCTTCTGTCTGTATCTGATGTAAAATCTACTAGCCTGTAATTGTACGGTGATACGGGGCTATAAACCCGATCTTCTTATTTTGTTCCCAGTTCATGGACGTGAGGCGTTCATGGAGAAGAACAGACTCGGAGCCACACTGTCCGCCATGCACTGCTTCACGGAAAATGCCGAGATTCACCGAGCCTGCTGCAAGCTGATTGCTGTTGTTGCATTCCGTTAGTATCATCAAAGCAAATTTGAAAATTCTATTTTTTAAAAACTCATTTGTGATCGTCTTTTAGGGAATTGATTGTGAAGCGCATATAGCATAACCTGGTCATGATCATGCGCTGTATAAATGCTATGTATTATTATTATTATTATTATCATTATTATTATTATTATTATTATTATTATTATTATTATTATTATTATTATTAT